>PVKE010029291.1:0-20357 GCA_004027555.1 Craseonycteris thonglongyai | reverse complement strand
GAGGGAGATTTGTGTGGGGAGGGGGGAGTGGGCACCAGATGTATCAGGTTGGAGGGGGACCTGATTCTGGGAGCTGGGCATATAATGCGATGCATGGGTGATGTGATGTGGAGTCGTCCATTGGGAAACTGATTGTTACCAACCAATGTCACCCCATTAAATTTAACAATAAAATATAATAATATTAAAAAAAAAGATGGCTGGGGTAACAGGAAAAAAAACTACTAATAAAAGAAATCTTCCAACCATTACAGGCTATCCTATGCCCTTGAAGACTTAGAGAACAAATCTATCTCTATCAAACCCAACCTCATTCCCTGGCTCTGGAGTTTATGAGGGAGGACCCCCTCCCAAAAAAACCAAACAAAATCATTTCCTGGAGGGCAGGCCCCTTGTAGAACAGGCTTCCCCTACTAGGTAACTGTTCTAGGAACCCATCTGCATCACTGTACCAGCTGGAGTTGTTCTGAGAGGCTGCGTTCAACTTCAGTGAATTTTTCTTTCAGTGCATTTGCCCATTTCATGATGGGTGATTTATACAAACAACAAGTGGCATAACAATACACTTGCCCACACCATAGTGAGTGTTTAGCAGGTTTTGACCCAAAAAACCACATGACCCCCTATGCCTCATCCTCCCTATTCACCTAATGTCACTCCAAGCAACTTTTTTTGTTTCCCCAGATGGAAAAAGTCCTCAAAGGGAAATGTTTTGCCAATGTGAAAGAGGTAAAACAAAAACCAGCGGGGATGCCGGATGGCTAGGTGAGTTGAGTGCCTGCCTTCAAGCCCTGGGGTCCAAGGATCGAATTAGGGCCATGGCCCATGCAGACCTATATGCTGAACTAGAGTGTGCTTCCCATGTGGGAGGCACCCAGTTCGTTTCCCGCCAGGGTGTGCCTCCCATACAGCAGGCCTCCTGGCCCAATTTCCCCTGTGCAGCCCCTGTGCCCACCTATGGAATAAAACTAAGTTGAAAACCAATGACGTGCAACTATAGAAACTGCTCTGGACCTTCCCCTTTCTCTGTCTGCCCATCTCTCTGTGAAAAACAATAAATCTTTAAAACACACACACAAATATTAAAAGACATAAAAACTGGTAAGTTCAAAAACTGTTTTGAGCAGTGAAAAAGGTCTCAATACATGTATTACATAATATGGAGAGAGTATTTTGAAGGTGACAGAAGTTTAAACATCTAAGAATATGTAATTTTTTATAAATAAATTGTTTTTCTTTTTAATTTTCCCCATAAGGCCTCAGAAAAAGCATACACAACCTAGGAGCCATCTAAAAATAAAGTTAGAAACTAGGATATTTTGCCTAACTATCTGGAGCCTTAAAACTGGGAATGAGAAAGAAATGAGGGTCTATTTAAACTGTATCTTGCTTTCTCCCTACAGTAACCAAGACAAATTTGGAGGCTACAGAGAAGTAGAGATATCAAAACTTGGACTTAGCTATTTAATAAGTTTTATGTCCAACAACCAATTTAATATCTACTAGCTCACAATGCCCGCCCCCCTCAAAAAAAAACATTTAGCAATTGATGCTGAATATGCAGTCACATCACCTAAAGAGAAACACAACAGAACATAGGACATAGGCAATAAAAACAGGACAGAATAAGGGGGGGGGGGGAAACAAGCCCTTCAATACGGGGTGCTCCTTTTATAATTTTATACTCTCCATAATTTCTGTTACTACTGCTTCTCAACTACCAGATTGTCTCAGTTCTACCCCGATGGTCCATGGTCATCCCTCCCTTCTCCAGCAAGGGGCAGCCTGCTCCGCTTCTTGCTCTACTCCAGCAGAAGCAACGCCACACACACACACACATGAAAGACCATAAAAAGGTCCTAAACTTGGCACCACTCAGCCCTTCCACCAACCACAGAATTCACTAACATCACTCATAGATCCAGCCACATCTCAATGTACTTTATCTTAGCCCAAATCTGGAAACTCCCAATTTAATTTCAATTACTCAGTTCTCTGAAATGTCCTATAAACACATTCTCCTCCATAATGGAAATGACATATCCTCCCACACATAACCAATACTGCTCACAGAAGAGAAAGGGCAAAATGTAAACGTAGATTGATGGGTGAGTTATTAGGAAAAATATAGGAAAGCAAGTACAAGGCCTCAAATTAGGGCTTCAAAACTGAATTTGGCCCACAAATGTATCTTGTTTGGCTCATTAGATGTTCTAGTTAGAAACCAACATTTAAAAGAGATGGGGGAAACCGGGATGGCTCAGTGGGTTAGGCGCTCACTTTGCAGTGCCGGGGACCAAGGATCGAATCCCGGCCCCGGCCTGTGCAGAACCATATGCTGAACTGGGAGCTCCCCTAGTTCAGTTCTCTCTCTGTCTCTGTATCTCTCCCTCTTTCTCTCCTCTGTCAAAATAAATAAATAAATAAAATATATTAAAAAAAAAAAGAAAGAGATGTTAGAGGAACCTAAGCCAAAGTTCCTGCAAAGTAACAAAGGGTTGGATAGTAGCAGCTGGCCTTTTTATTTTTATTTATTTTTAAGATTTATTTTACTGAGAGGTGAGGGGGAGAGAGAGAAACAGAGAGAAGTAGGTAGGGCCCAGAGAAGTCTCCACAGCTATACATCATTAGTTGCGACGTGGTTTCATGCCACACAGGTAGATGTGGGGCTGTGCAGGGTGGGAACTGAACCAGGGGCCTCCCGCATAGGGGCTGAGAACTTTCGCCACTGGGCCATCTCGGCAGTTACTAGTTGCACTGCAGTTTATCATATGGGTTTGCATGGACCAGGGCTGGAAATCGAACCCTGGACCTCATGATTATGAGGCAAGCACTCAACTACTGAGCTATCCCAGCAACTACTGTTGCATTCCTGCAACTACCCTTTTTAGATAAGGCATGTGCCATCCCCTGTTTGGGACAATCACCCACGTTTATTGCCCATTTGTGCTGCTTCACTGATTGAGCAACAAAGATCTTGGGGACATCTGAATTCGCTACTCCTAAGCCAGTAAAGTACATGTCAATAAAGATCTTTGTTCCTCGTTTAAGAGTGATTTTTTGTGAGAGCATAGCACTCAACAAGGTATTTTCTCCCAGGTTACTTTTGGGCTGATGATTTTCTTAAAAGGTTGCCAATGATTTGTTGTGGTCTTTAAGACCATAAGAGTTAAGAAAAATCAGTAAAGGGGAAGCTGGGATGGCTCAGTGGGTTGAGCACTCACTTTGCAGTGCTGGGGACCGAGGATCGAATCCGGGCCCCAGCCCCGGCCCATGAGGACCCATGTGCTGAACTGGGGAGTTCCCCCAGTTCAGTTTTCTCTCTGTCTCTGTCTCTCTGTATCTCTCTCTCTCTGTCAAAAACAATAAAAAAAAAAAAAAAGAATCAGTAAAAAGTGACTGAAGGCCTAAAGGTAATAGACCATTTGGAATAGAAGCCTAAACAAAGACATCAAAATCAGTGGGGTAGTCAACAGAGGTTAAAAATCCCATAGATATTTATGTTAAAACATTAACACAGGAGCATTTAAGACCTAGCTTCCTGGAAGTATTGTCAATCTGGCTCAATAAATTCTTATTAAAAAAAAAAAAGTTGGGGAAGCCAGGATGGATCAGTGGGTTAAGCGCTCACTTTGCAGCGCCGGGGACTGAGGATCGAATCCCAGCCCTGGCCCGTGTGGAACCATATGCTGAACTGGGGAGTTCCCCCAGTTCAGTTCTCTCTCTGTCTCTGTATATATATATATATATATACACACACACACACACACACACACACACACACACACACACACACGTCAATAAATAAAACTTAAAAAAAAGTTACGACATGTATAGAATAAGGTATCGTTCTCCACAGAAGTGATATATTTAAGTGACTAAACAGTATTTCACATTTAGATGCATTTTTTCCCCCCAAGATTTATTTTATTGATTTTGACACAGAGAGACAGAGAGAAGGAGGAGGGTCCAAAGCAGTCCCCATAGTTGTATACCATCAGCTTTTGACATGGTTTTGTTCCACACAGGTGGGTGGGCGTCACACAGGATGGGAACCAGGCCGAGGGCCTCCTGCATGGGAGGCACGCCCCCACCCCGAGCAAGGGGTTGAACAGGGAGGGTGGTTGGGGGGTGAGAACCAAGCTGGGGGCCTCCTATATGGAAAGTACACCCCAGTTCAGCATATGGATCTGCATGGACTGGGGCCAGGATTCGATCCTTGGTACCTGGGACTGCAAAGCGAGTGCTTAACTGGCTGAGCCATCCTGGCTTCCCCTAGATAGCACTGCCAATATTTCAAACATTAACAATCTATTTTTTGCATCTGATATTGTCCTATAAAGTTGGTGAGGCAGATTTTATTTTTACCTCACAGGTACCAAAGCCTAACAAAGCCAAGAGCCTTCACTAAAGTCACCCCAGTTCATATGTCAAAGACAGGGTCAGAATTCAGTTGTTAAATCATAAATCCTGTGCTCTTCCCACAACAATACACAGCCACTGCCTCTCATCTACTACTACTATCCTTCAAAGGGTAGAAAAGCTATTTCAAGGATTACAGAGAAATGTGGTTCCATAGGAGATTGGAAGTATCCATTCAATGGCTGCACTGAAGTCTCGAAAATTCATTCTGATTTCAAGAACAGAATTGGACCTTTACTCACTTTCAAATCCCAAAAAGAGTCATTCATTTCTACAGGTACTGCTTGGCATATTTGTGTATCATAAATATATATCTTGTCTTCCCAATTATTTTGAAAGTTTCTCCAAGAGAAGGCCCATTTGTATGTCCTGTGTCAAAGTTCAAGTACTTTATTATTTATGCACAAAATTTAATAAATATTGCATCTCTTGTTCTAAGAAACGAAGGGCTAGAAGTAACCTTAAGTGGTTTTCAGAAATAAATGACATGGACATCAAAATTATAATATGAAGAAAACAAAAGAAGAAAAGGTAGCTAGGGGATATAAATGTTATTTGTACTTTATAAGCCTCAAAGAATTAAGTCCTCTTCTTCTCATCAGCAAAAACAAAAAGGAATTAGAAAAAGGAAATCTAAATTTGGTAGGTTACCATTTTTCAAGATTTTATACTCCACATTTAAGTGATTTCCTTTTACTTAAAAAAATTATACATACTGTATATGTATAAATATACGTGTCGACATCTGAATTTGCTACACCTGAACACCAACAAAAATCTTATTAAGACTGATCTTTTGAGACAGCCTAGTGCTAGATAAGATATCCTTTGCCAAGTTACTTTTAGACTGTATGGTTTTCTTAAAAGGTTCCAAATAATTGGTTATTATATATATAGGCTCTCCAGAAAAAACCTAGCCATAAATTCCTCTAATTTTCATATTACATGGCTGGATACTTTCCAGACAGCCCCCTAGTACAAACATGGCATACTTTCATGCCTTGAGGTTTATGTACATAAAGCCTTCATGAGGTAGATTTTACGGTAAATCTCTAATTAGAATGGAAATGATAGTAGTCAAAAATCTAGAAAAGAAATACAGCCCATTAATTTGGATTATAATAGTAACATTTTATCCCAGCAAAATGACAGTTGTGGATATATACCAGTTATTTAGAACTCAATTTTACACATTAACCAACTTCAGAACATTGTTTCTATTTTTTTAAGGTGAAGTACTATTCAAGGACTCCCTAATAAGATTTACTGCCATGCTACTAAGTAATTTACTACACCACTATTTACAAGAGCAAATTTTGGAAACAAATTACATCCTTTGGGGACTGGTTAAATAAACTATGGTATGTCCATGCAATGAAAAAGAAGCTTTGTCTTGATATGAAAAAAATCTCCAAGATACGGTAAATGAAAAAAAGAGTAGAACTGTGTAATATATTTTGGAGTGTGGGGTGAGGGGAGAAATACATGTATGTATATACAGAGATATATTTATACATAAAATATCTCTGAAAGGATCTCCAAGGACATTATTTGCCTCTAGGAAGTATAAGATTAGGTGTGGACAACAGAATGAAGGGAAGATTTTTCACTCTTACACTTAAAAAATGTTTTAATTCAAACATTTTTATTGTATTGCTTGGTTAAAACATTAAACTTAACCAGGATAGTAATTTAAAAGAAAAGTACAGACAATACTTCAGGATTTATAATCTGAGAACAACATATTATAATTAAACACTACAAATTAGTATGAGTAACAACTTTACTATTCCTTCCATCAAGACACTTACCAATCCATCCCTAAAGTTATTATTATACAATCACAGAACATAGACCCAGAAGAGATTTCAATAAATCTGAACCTCTCAGTTTATAGAAATAAGAAAACTTTGGCCCAAAGAACTTAACCTTACCAAAAGCACAATTTGTAGGTAGCAAAATATGGCCTTAAAACATGACCCACATTCCAAATTATTTTCATATATTTTCCCTACCCCAAAATGGTTTCATTACCACAAAGACTCAAAAAGTATCAACCAAGATCTTAGTTACATTTTGAGGATAATATGAATGACAGCACTAATGTGAGCTGACATCCTATCTCTGAGATACTTTTCAAGGTTCACAGGGGAGCCAGATGGTTAAGGCCTTGCTTCTCATGGGTTCTATTTTAATGAAGTGCCAAAAGTAGTTAAAGCCATAGAATACACATGGGGTGGGGAGTGGGTCTTCTTACAAAGCCAATTATACTAGAAAATTGAAGAAAAATGTTAACTTCACAATTTGATCATTAAAATTTACTTTATTTTAAAACAAACACCAATGTACTGTGGTATAGAATATTAAAAGTACATGAATTGTAAGGTAAACAAGACACTTTCAAAGAAATTTTATGATGCTTCTGACTGATTCTGATCCCAGGGGCCTAGAAGAGGCAGGAAGACTTGAGAACTACTACAGGAAGGGCATTAAAGCAGCATTCTCAATGGCAGCGAAAACGGTAAAAGATGAGAGCTAGACAGACCTGGAGATGCAGCCTAGTTCTTGCCACTGTGTGACCTTAGATCAGTTACTTAACCTTGAGCCCAGAGCCTCAGTTTTTATCTTTAAAATATGGTTAATATTGCTTATCCTACAGTTTCAGTATAAGGACTGGAAATAATATACGAGGGCTGTCTGAAAAGTATTCAGCCATGTAAACCATTCTTATTATATTGACAATGGCTGGATTTTTTTCTGGATAGTCCTCATACATTAAGTAAACTGCCTGACTCTAGAAGGAATAAAATAATGATGGCTACTATTATAGCCATCACAAACCTATCAAAATCTTTGAAAATTTATTTGAATTCAATTTGTGAGAACAAGATAAGGTAGACAACGGATATTATAAATCCTCCCAACTAGTCACAGAAAGAAAATAAGACAACAGGATAAAGTTACCTAAGTGAACACTTTATTATACTCACATATTTCATTTCAAACTTCTTAGCCAACATTTCCACTTCTTGCCTCTCTTGACGCTCATCATTAAATGGGTCTTCTGTGGGACCGGGCTTCTTCTAATTCAAAATGAATGGGAAAAGATAAAGAAGTATTAATATTACTTCAAACATGACTGAATGTATCTTTAATTAGTCAATTTTTCCAAATATTAACAAAATAACTTAGAAGCATGAAAAGTTAAGTAGAAAGAAAGGTTGGTCTGCAGTAATAAATAAATAAATAAATAAATAAATAAATAAATAAATAAAATACATATATATTTACCACTTTAATAGATTCTTATACATTCTACAGTTTTTTTGGTGGTTAAGAACTCAACAACTCAAATTGCTTCCATCAGTAAAAATGACTGTACGGTCACCTCATACAAAATAAGACCAAAAAGCCCCAAGAAAATTGGGTAAAAATAAAAACCTCACTTTTATAACTAGTTAGAGTTCTTCCCAACAAAGATTGGCTAAATTGGTCAGGAAATACTTCTAAAGGGATCTCTAGGTTATTATTTTAGAGTGAGCATTTCATCATCTGCCCTGAGTTATCACTAGAGTTATCTGTAGCTGCTACATCTTTCTGGTGAGGCTCAGCACCAATCTCCACACCACCTACATCCTGGATGTCCGTGGATAGCCATCCATTCAGGGAATACATTCTACTTTCAAACAAAGACTGCTAGAGAAGCAACATCGCTGCAAACAGATTACATTACATGGCTTACTTCTGGCAGGGGAGAGTGAGCGTTTTTTATAATACAGGCTTTAAAAATACATACATACAGCTAGGATCCCACATTTAGTATCTACTTACCGAAACAAATGAAAAGATAAATTATATCCTTTACTCAAGTTACTTTAGCAGATACATTTCATATACGTATGTGGTTTTTCGTTTGTTTGTTTTTTAATTTATTGGGGTGACACTGATCAGTAAAAATTATAAAGGTATATAGTTTTTCAATATACAAATAAAGCCAAAACAAGGAGATACAATTGACTAACTTTTTTTTTTAAAGGAAGGCTAGAAGTACTGAAGTAACATCTTCAAGTAATTAAAATGAAAGTATATTACAGCTGAAATACTGCATACAGATTTGGTTGACACTGAAGGGGAAGAAAAGAAAAAATGCAGAAGAGACAAAGATTTGTACACTTTGGAACTGAGACACTTCATCCTGGATATAAAGGCTGAGATATGATCAGTCTAAAAAATATGACAGAATGAATACAGAACAATTCATCATACCTAGGGCATTAGAATAAAAGGATATTCCTTAAAGTTTAAATCATTTTAGAATCAATTTTAAAAGTTACTGTAGTAAGTAATAAACTTACAGAATCCTTTACCCTAACAGTTACCAATATTAAATATAAACTTGATGTGAAAAGAAATAAACTAGCAGGGACAAACTGAAAGTAAAATAAAAAATACCAAGAATGTTCAGAGTATAGCCTTAACTTGAGATTAAAGTTAAGGACAGTGAGTAAGCACCATGCCTTGCCATTATGTCACTGTGAAGTCTAAACACTAGGTCTTACTACTTGTCCGACCCATTTTATATGTGCAAATATAAACACATGGATATACTTAAAAAAAAATAATAAGATGAATCACCTTATATGCCATTCTAAAATATTTTATGCAGACTTCATATAGGCATCAAAAGTAAATCTCTTTTTACTCAACAAACTATAAAAACAAATTTATGAAAACTGACTTACTTTTCTTATACAGTTAAGAAATAACCCCCTACCCACAATCAAGGCTCTAAGTAGGCTGGTATGCTCTTCAGTTGAAAAGAAAGATCTGAAAATTAGTTAAGTATCAAAATTACAAACTACCACCATGCAAACTGACACAATAATTTTTATATACATATTTTTTATTGTTAAACTTATTGAAATGACATTGGTTGGTAAAAATTACATAGGTTCCAGGTGTACAACTTTACAATGCATTGTCTATATATTGCACTGTGTGCTCACCACCCAGAGTCAGCTCTCCTTCCATCACAACATATTTGATGCTCCTTCCTTCCTCCCAATAATTTTTTCTGACATTAACTCAACATAATTTTGAGGAGATCTTTCATATATGAGGGCAGTCCAGAAAGTATCCAGCCATGTAATATGAAAAATAGAGGCACTTATGGCTGGATATTTTTCCCAGACATTCCTCATACGTTATCCAAAATGTGCAGTATGACAAGCAATGGAATACCACAGAATTTTTGTAACAGTATAATAACATTAACGCTATTATCACTTATTTTTCCTTTTATAGTAAATGTTCACTTGATTATGTTCACAAATGTATGTTGTTTAACTGATTTTCTGGTTTACTAAGAGTTAAAAAAAGAACTTGTATATCAATTACTGTTGAAACGTATTTCTAAAACTGTACATTTTCCTTTAGCCAGAAATGGTGAACAAATTAATTTTTCAGGATAGATATGATTACAATGCCTCAGTCATCAATCCTGAACCAGCTCAATCAGGACTCAATACACTGTAGTGGTCCCCAACCTTTTTGGCACCAGGGACTGGTTTCGTGGAAGACAATTTTTCCACAGACATGAGTGAAAGAGATGGGGGGATATGGGGATGGTGGTGGGGGAGGGGATAGTTTCAGGATGATTTAATCACATTACATTTGTTGTGCACTTTATTTCTATTATTATTACATTATAATATACAATTAAATAATTATACAATTCACCATAATGCAGAATCAGTGGTAGCCCTGAGATTGGGTTTTGATATGAGTCTGCAGGCAGTCGATTTATTATGGTCCTCTCTGCTAATGTTAATCTGTCTTTATAGCCGCTTCCCAGCACTGGCATCCCTGTCTCAGCTCCACCTCAGATCATGTGCCATTAGATCAGGGGTGTCCAACCTTTTGGCTTCTCTGGGCCACACTGGAAGAACTATCTTGGGCCACACATAAAATACACTACCGCTAACAATAGCTGATGAGCCAAAAAAAATAAATCGCAAAGACAATCTCATAATGTTTTAAGAAAGTTTACGAATTTGTGCTGGGTCACATTCAAAGACATCCTGGGCCGCAGGATGGACAAGCTTGCATTAGATTATTTCTCATAAGTAGCGCTCAACCTAGAGCCCTTGCATGCACAGTTCACAATAGAGTTCATGCTCTCATGAGAATCTAATGCTGCTGCTGTTATGACAGGAAGCGGAGGTTAGGTTGTAATGCAAGCGATGGGGAGCAGCTGTAAATACAGATGAAGCTTCACCTGCTCACCCACTGCTCACTGCCTGCTGTACCGCTTGGTTCCTAACAGGCCATGAACAGGTACTGTGGCCCGGGAGTTGGGGACCCCTGCTCTACAGAGGTAACAAAAATTAAGGTTTAGTTAACATGTGTCCTGACAACCTGGAAAGATGTTTGACTTTTTATATTTTGTCAACATAAGCTCACTTAAATGTGCTTTTCCATATTAATGAAAAATAGAATACAGAAAAAATTCTGATTGCATTCAGTTAATTATGGATTTACTACCATTCACATTTCATATTTATGAAGGGGGATGATTCTAAATGCACCCCATTACAGATGGTGTTCACATATGACAGATTTTTTTATGTTTATGCCTATCAACTTAAGGATCTGGAGCTAAAATCTTCTTATTCAGGATAGATGGCTATTACAAATTTTTAGAGCCTTTTTCTCTTAATTTAACGAGATCTCTTTTCCTCCCCTTTTTACTTTTACTCTGTATATGATGAGCTGTTCAATTACAGTAACTCAAAATTAAAGCTATTTTGAAAATATTACGACATCTTTAAAAATACTAAATGGACTCTTTTTGAAGGGAAGAAAAACCAAATTTGGGGATAGTCACTTTCCAGATATGGCTGGCCACATTTTGCTTTTTGATGGTCTCTCTTCCTGGGATTTACTTTCATGAATTTATAAAAAGTTTAGAAAAATGTTTTCTACACTTATGAAATGAATATGTTCATTAGGAATAATCAGGAAAATCTGGCAAATCTTTGTTGCACAGATGCATTGTATAGAAAAATTGTTTGGTTTTTTTTTGTTCCATGGAATATGTTAACTGATATATGGCTAAATATACAATGAGACTAATAAACTCCTCAACTTGTAAACAGAAATATTAAATGGAATTATTCATCTTTCTACTATTACATGAAACTAGTAGTTATGATGTTAACAAGGTGTCAAAATTAACTTTTTTTTTACAATTAAAAGATACATATCTATTATTAATTTACCAATGCATGAATATTACAACCTAAATAAAGGGTCATAACAAAAGTCTTTGTATTTCTATGACTGTATTCTTATGACTTTAATGTTAGTTCATTTTGGCAGGATCCTGTAAATTTGAGCAATCTGAGTTAATTGTAAGAAATTTTGTTCCACTAAGAATTGCTGTTAGTATGCATATAAATACTAATAAAATTACAAGTAACCATTCTGTGTTAGCCTAATTTGTAAAGTGGGGATAATGATTCTTATCTCGTGAAGCTCGGGGGCATTAAATTCAATAAATCATGCACCATACTTAGAGATGTGTCTAGCACATTCTAAGAACTCAGTAAATGTTAGTTATTGTTATGCATTTTTACCCAAATATGATGCTTTTTATCTGCAATTTATGAAATAGATGAGGGAGCAAAACTGCAAACCTACTTATTAGATTATAAAGTCAAATACAATTTATTTGAAAACTGCTCCAATCCAATATTTTCAAAATTCTTTTAGGGGAAAAAATGACATTATATTTGTAAATAATAAGGGCACTAAAGTGGTTTTAAAGTGCAAAATCTTATGTAGAAGTGACCAAAATGATCGTTACCGTTAATTTTGGTTGATACCATTTAGTAATGATCTGACACAGAGTATTTGTAAATAATAATCAGAAGATTAGTTTGCAAAATAAAATCTACTGATTGTTTAATATGATATTTTTAAATTAAGGAGTCATTCATTTCACCTATAAAGATAATCGAGGATAAAAACAAAACAAGGACTTCTGGAGTCCATTAGACTTGTGCTAAAGCAAAACCTAATAAAGAACATAATCCCTGAACAAGAGAGGAAATTGTTTTCTTATTGCTGTTCTTCTATCATTTCCCTTGTTAGTTTATTTTTGATCACCAACCCAACAAACCTATTTCCATTGTTCACCAGTTCCCTCAAAGGCACCTATATATTTTCAATAAAGTTTTTAAAAATTCAAAGCTGAGGTTTTTGTCATCATTCTCCAAAAATTACAATGGCCAAGTTTAATATTCTCTAACTCGGACCAATAAACTAATGATCTGCACTCAAGAATATGATAGTAGACGCCAAATAAAACAGGAGTCACCTTCCCATTCAATTACAGTATGAACAAACTCCGGAGGAAAACAAAGCTAAAATGGTTTACTAATACCAACACGAGAGAGACAAATAAGTAATTAGATAACAAACACTTCTTCATTCCTAAAGTGGAATTCTTAGTCTGAAAATGTTTACTTTTAAATCCCTTCAATTAAGAACACTCCATGCTCACAAGAGCATCTCAAGCAGCCACAAAGTCAAGCATAAAAACAGTAATAAAGAATACTGGAGGGGTTTACACAATTGCCCCGCTTCAGATTGGGGGGCGTGTCCCCCAAGGTTTTCTCTATTTTTCTACTGAAAAGGACAGGTGGAGCCTCACACAGAAAACCAACCGTGCACCTTGCAGGGGTCCCAGATTTTGTGTAGGGAGCAGAAAGAAAAGAGGAAAATCTGAGGATTCGAAAGGTGCAGGGGAAAACCTGCTAGGAGCTCCTTTTGGAGCGAGTGCACGAGGCGGGCTGGTGGAGCCGGGCGGAAGCCTCGGCCAACCCTGGGGAGCAGAGGAAAGCAGCACCAACCACCGGTCTAACCCCGCAGCCCTTGCCCCCCTCCAGCCCATGCCTCCGGGACGACCCGAGACTCGCAGGGTAGGTTTCGGAAGGTGCAAACCACTGGGGGAGGCGGACGGGTCCTGAGGCTCCCGGGATCTGGGGGAGGAGGGAGGAACCTTCTGTACCCGTTGTTCTCCGCAAAGCAGCAGCTCCGGATAACTGAACTCCACGCAGCTCTCCTCGGTGGGATCCTTGAGCACCAGCTCCAGGCGCACCGTCTCCCTTGGCGGCTTCTGCTGCGGCTCGACCCGGGAAGCCGGCTCCCGCGGCGGAGGCGGCTGCAAGTGCAGCTGCGAGAGCGGCGGCGGCGGCGGCTCGGGCCGGGGAGGTTCGCGCTGCAGCGACATGGGCGTCTCGGCGCGGTTGACCTCGAGCTGGGGGAGCGGCTTCTCCCGCTGCGGGGGCTGCGCGTCCAACCGGGGGGCAGCCTCCCGCGGGGCCGGCTGCTCCGGCCGGGCCGGCTCACGGTGCGGCTGCGGCTCCAGCCGGGGGGGCTCGCGAGGGTACTCGGGCTCGCGTTCAGCTCCCGGGTACTCGGGCTCGCGCCGCCTCACCGGTGACAAGCTAATAAGCGGTACTCTGCGCGGCTCCGCCATCCCCACTGTTCTGGCCCTCTGCCCTCGCTCGAGTCGGCGCCCGGTTCTACGCCGAGCTATTTGCCTGCCCGCCCCTCCTTTTGCTCTCCGTCGCTTTTCTTCCCTCCACCACCCTCAGCCGTCTCCGCCGACGCCACCGTGAGTGCGGCCCGTGCCCCTTTCCCCGCCACTATGTTCTGACGGGCTTCTCCGCCATCGCCAGGGTCGCCGCGGCCGCCATATTGGATCCCCCACATAAATAGAAGCTAGCCGCTGAGCGGGCGCATGCGCACACAGCAGACGCTCGCGTTCACCGTCGTGGCTGTGGCTCAGTTTTCCTCTTTTCCTCCCCACAGTCTGGGAGGCCAGACAGGTCGGCGGAAGTGACATCATGGCAGGGCTGGTTTCCTTGGAAACGGAGACGCCGTCTGCGCCTTTTCTATAAAGGAGGGATCTGGGGGTTCCTGAGAAGCTTCGTAGTCGCACCCGGAAACGGAGGCACGCTAGCCGTCTGCTAAGGGCGAGCATCGGGATGTGCCTGGGGCCGAGCGAATCATGGCGCCGGGTCCCACCTGGCACACGCTCCCCGCGCTCTCGGCCCTAGAGAGTTGGGGCTGTCAGCTGGTTATTCATGGCGGATTCAGAGAAAGGGTAGCGGGACGCGGGGACCAGTGGATGTACCTGCCTGCCCCGCGCCCCCAAGCCCTAAGTAGGGAGAAGAAAGGAAATGGCTAGCTGCAGCCACAGCCGCCCGCGGGCTCCCTTCCGCAGGGCGCAACACTGACGCCCACTGGCCTCCCCTTCCTACAGCGACTCCTGCTTTTCTCGCAGGGCTGCGGCGGGGCTTGTGTGGCACCGTCGTAAAATGCTCCAGAACGTTTTGCGGTTGGGAAATTGGACAAGCAAGTGAACAAATTTGGGCTCGTTTATAAAGCCTAAACTGTTGAAATTAATAGCAGACTTCTCGAAGGTTTGGTAGCATTTTAGGGTACGTACTCTGAAAGTAGAATGCTAAATGACCCATTTTATGGTGTGTGTGTGGTGGTGGGGGGGACCTGGACTGGACGAGCCTTGTAGGCACTCCTTGATAAACTAATTGGAATTCATATTAAATGCGAAGTTACTGTCTGTTCTAATCCACTCAGTATTACGTATATTTGAGGGCACACCCTCGGCATCCTGAAGGAAACCTGTTATTTACATTGATCAGATAACAATGCTATCACCTATAGACTTTTTGAGTCAGTGTGACACCAGACAAATTATGAGTAGGTTCGGTTTTTCGCACTCCTATTTCTCTATTTATACAATCATAGTAATGGAATGGATGGTTCCAGAGGCACTTCCCAACTCTAAAATGCTACCATTTTTCGTTAGCACTCCGTTTTACCTCTAGTCTAGTATTCTATTTTCCGTTGCTCCTCTTGATTCTGTATTTAGGTTTCATTTCTGGGCTGTCTTTAGAGCTTTAGTCACCTTCTGTCTTCAGTCTCTTTTCCTGCCAGTCTTGCAATGGCGCTATATTACTGTTTCTAAAACACTGTTTTATATTATAGCATTCTCTGCCCTAGCTAGCTGTAAAGTAAATTCTATACTTACGAGAGTTGTCTGGATTGTATTCAGCCATGCAATATGAACAGAAGTCTATGTCTGTATGTTTTTCAGACAGCCCTCATATATTTAGTATTCTCCACAATACAGCTAAGATAGCAAACTGTTGGTCTCTGGGCCAAATCATTCTGGAGGTGTGTTACTCATACAATTTTATCTTAAAACTTTTATCATAGTTTTTCCAACTTTTTGAACCACAATCCACAGTAAGAAATAAATTTTACATTGTAACCCAGTATACACACATATGTATACATAGGAGGTCTGACAATTAAATTTGTGAACTCATCCTAGACAAAAGTGTTACATACCTCATTGCTGAATTACCACTATAGTCACCTTTGAAGTACTCCCCTTGGGAAGCTATACATCAATGCCAGCACCTGGTCCACCTTTCGAAGCAATTTTGAAACTCTTTCTGGAATGGCCATCAAAACCATCGTCTTATTACCCTTGATGGGGAAGCCGCGATGGCTCAGTGGGTTAAGTGCTCGCTTTGCAGCACCGGGGACCAAGGGTTGAATCCCAATCCCGGCCCGTGTGGACCCATATGCTGAACTGGGGGGTTCCCCCAGTTCAGTTCTCTCTCTGTCTCTGTACCTCTCTCTCTCTCTGTCAAAACTAATAAAATAAATAAATAAATAAAAATAAATTTATTACCCTTGATGTCCCGAATGTCATTAAAATGTCTTCCTTTCAATATTTCCTTTATTTTGCATTAAAGAAAAAAGTCATTGAGCCCAAGTCAGGTGAGTAGGGAGGGTGTTCCAATACAGTTATTTGTTTACTGGCTAAAAACTCCCTCACAGACAGTGCTGTGTGAGCTGGTGCATTGTCATGATGCAAGTGCCATGAGTTGTTGGAGAAAAGTTCAGGTTGTTTTTGTCTTTTTCACCTAGACTTTTCAGCATTTCCAAATAGTCAACTTGGTTGACTGTTGGTCCAGTTGGTACAAATTTATAATGAACAGTCTCTCTGATATCCAAAAAGGTTAGCAGCATCGGTTTGACACATGATTTGGACTGATGGATCTTTTTTGGTCATGGAGAACTGTCTGACTTCATTGTGTGTTTGGATGCTTTGTTTCAGGGTCATATTGGTATACCCATGTTTCTGTTTCATCACCAGTGATAAGATGGCCCAAAACATTGTCTTGCCTCTCCAAAAGGTCTTGTCAAACTTCGACCCTCCTTTGCTTTCATACATCAGTGAGCTCCTTTGGGACCATTTTTGCATACACCTTTTTTGTGCCAAAATTTTTAGTTAAGATTTTCCTGTCTCTCTACTGATGTTTACTTGGTCTGCTGTGCTCCTCACAGTCAGCTGAGGATTTGGACGCATAATTTGACGAATTTTTGCAATGTTTTTGTCTGTTCAGTTCATTACTGGCTGCCCTGATCTCTTCATCAGTGACACTTTCTCTTGTCTCAGAAAAACATTTAATTATTTGTACACTCCCATTTTCTTCATGGCATTATCGCCATCAATTTGGACTAACGTATCACTGATTTCACTTCCACTACCAAGTTTAATAAGAAATTGAGTATTTGTTCATTGCTCTAATTCAAGCTCCAACATCCTCTCAATGGCACACAAAAACACAACAATAATGAATGCCACTCAGCAAGACACTGCCACATGTTGACACAAGCACAGCTGTGAGACACTGATATACTAAAGGTAGGAACCTTACCAAGTTGTTTGGACAGTGCTGCCAATGTAAGTGCACGGTGGCAAGTTGGTGAACTTCATTGTCAGACCTCCTACACATACCTGAAATACAAAGTGTGATTGAAGAATATGGTGAATGTTTAGCATAATGTGCTGCCGAAATGAGCACTACAGTGAGTGTTTAAATTTTAAAAAATGAAAAATAAAATATTAAAAAAAAAATTAAAAATATGTATTACATAAAAGACACTGCTCCCAAAAAAAACTCCCCCTCGCTTCGAACACACTTACTGTCCTTGCGACTTTCTGAAGCAGTTCTGAAAGTCCTCTTTCGTGAGTGTCTACTTGCACTGTTGTGGCTGCCTCCTTGTCCTGAATTGATTCAGTTCACACATCACTTCTGGTATGGCAATTTCTATCAAATAAAAATATTACAGGGTGACCTCATCCTCTGGAACTGGCACCACTCGACTTCTTCCCCAAAGTCAAAATGACCATGAAAGGCAAATGTCTCTAATCAATTCAAGACATTGAAGCAGCCATGACAGGGCAACTAGATGACACTCGCAAAAGAGGATTTCCAGAACTGCTTCAGGAAGTGGCAAGAAATATGGGATAAGAGTGTTCCAAGCGAGTGGGAGTATGTTGAAGGGGATTAATGGCAGTGTCTTTTACTGCAAGTTTTTTATTTTAAAGATTTATTTTATTATTTTTGTCAAAGACAGAGACAGAGAGAAGCGGGAGGACCCAGAGCAGTCTCCACAGTTGCACATGATCAGTTTTTAACATAATTTTGTTCCACACAGGCGGGCAGGGGCCATGCAGGGTGAGAACCTCCCACATAGACAGCACACCCCCTCAAGCCAGGAGCTGAACTTGGGGGCAAGAACTAAACTGGGGGCTTCCTGCATGGGAAACACACCCCAGTTCAGCATATGGGTCCACACGGGCCAGGCTGGGATTCGATCCTCGTTCCCCAGGGTTGCAAAGTGAGCACTTAACCCACTGAGCCATCCCAGCTTCCCCAATTTTTTTATTTTAACATTCACTATATTTTTTGATCACACCTTACACAAGTTTCACAATACTTTATTGTGTAGAATACACTAAAAATAACAAAGGTAATATAAACATTTTATGATACAATGTGGAAATGAATCTCAATAACTCTCATAAACAGTACAGAAGCAAATTAGTAAAAATTTTATATAATGCCTTGCCTGTTCATAGGTTTATTCCAGTCCAAAATGCATGAGGACAATGCTACATGAACATCTGGTCTACTATTAAGCCTGATTTTTATCCTTTATTTTTAAATAGGCCAAAATTGAAAATCCTAATTTATATACAAAGGCAGTTGTGAGTAGTAATAATGTGAATCTACTTTCTCTTAGCAATAAGTTCCTTTTTATTTATTTTTTATTTATTTTATTTATTTTTATTGTTTTTGACAGAGAGAGAGAGAGAGAGAGAGAGAGATACAGAGACAGAGAGAAGCGGGAGGGCCCAGAACAGTCTCCATAGTTGCACAACTTGGTTTCTCCACATAGTTGCATTCCACAGGTGGGTGCGAGGCTGCACAGGGCAGGAACTGGGCCGGGGTCTCACCCTGGTAAGAACTGAACTGGGGGCACTCCCCAGTTCAGCATATGGGTCCACACGGGCTGGGGCCAGGATTCGATCCTTGGTCCGCAGGGCTGCAAAGTGAGCGCTTAACCCACTGAGCCATCCTGGCTTCCCCACCTCCCCCCTTTTTTTTAATGGAATATATTTCTTTCCAAAACATTTTGAGATATTTAATCATCAGTCATGTAGGAACTATAATACCAAAGATCACTAACAGTCCTTGAAGTACAGAAATCCCATGGGCCCTTGTGTTAGTGAAAGAACTAAAATGCTGGTTTACCTTAGCAATAAGTTCCTTAATCTTAATGCAACATGATGATAAATCTCATGTCTGGTAATCATTTTTCTGTATAAATGTAGCTACTAGGCCACAATAATTTATTCTTTTCATAGAACAAGTTTAATTCAAAGGGTTTGACAGCAAGTGAATTTTATATATAATGTTTTGCTTTTATTTAATGTTTCAAGTTATGTTCTGTTTTTATTGGTTTCTGAAAATACTTTTGTTTATACTGTTTCTTGTTCATATTTGCTGTTCTGTCACTTGCATTTTCAGTATAAATTGTATAGTTTAATTTTTATTGACCTAAATGCTATTTTCTAGTTCTGAATATAATTTTCTTCACATAGATTCTAATTCCTCTATAAAATTGTCTTGCTCAACATATCACATAAAAGTGTTATGCAACTTGCAACATTCGTATTCTCATCAAGTTAGAATGCAACTGCATAATCATTGATTCTTCTAAATTTTCTGTGGTAATAGAGTTGATATTGTATTATTGTCAATAATTATAGCTTTTAACTTATCAGTTGCTTTGTCACCAAAAAATGTGCATCATATTTATAAATACTGGCTGAAGAAGATTTTCAACACTTAGTATGATCCATTTCTCTTTTGCTACATCAATAGGAACTAAATTCAAGGATTGTTTTTTCAATAAGATTTATGGAACTAAGAAAGTGTGTTGATAACTTTATGCCTTTTCCCTTAACATATTTGAGAGGCTTATTGACAAGTTGATCATGCTGTATTTTCAAATGTCCTTATAGTTTTGAAGGTATTAAACTTTCATTTGCAGGGAATGCACTGTCTTTTTCTTTTTAGAATGAGAAGTCAGTATTTTCTGATTAGACTGAACATTTTTTTCAATGTTTTCACTATTTATAATTCCAAGTCTAACAGCAAAACTTGCTTCTGTATTTTCACTTTTTTATTCTGATGATAAAGCAACTTCTTTGAGGGCAATTTACACTATTTTGATTAATATATTTTAGAACACACACACACACACACACACACACACACACACACACACACACACACACACACACACACACACACACACACACACACACACACACACACACACACCCATCCCTGGTTAAATCCTATCCCAAAAATATAATGTTCTTCATTGGGACTCAATTGAAAATTCTGGGTTTTCTATCAGCAAATACAATTTTCCTGTATTTCATTTCATAAATCACAGGTAGTTGTGAT
>PVKE010029290.1:0-20361 GCA_004027555.1 Craseonycteris thonglongyai | reverse complement strand
AAAACATTGGCTGTACACAAACAACATGCATGGCACTGTGTGCACCCTGTAGGAATATAGAGAATGGAGTTGTAATCTAATAGAGTACATGGATGCTCACATACATAATACATGATAAAGTGAGATGTTAGTCTCATGATGCATGTGAAATACTTGTAACATTGGAAGGAATATTACCACAAAAAGGGGGCAAAATAAAATTAGTAATACATACAGTCTTTATAAGCTCTTCATTTCTGTATATTCCCTTATTTGAAAGCCATATTTTTCATTTGACTTAATTAACTAATATTTGTCAGAAGTGTAATTTGAAAGATCCCTCAATTCACAGTAAAACACTTAATTCCCCTCCTTAAGTTCATTGTTTCTTCTGGCAGGGTCCTACTTAATTTTAACGTTCTCACCTAAAATGCCAGTACAGTCCTGGAACCATTCTTCTTAAGCGAGATAAACTTAATCAAGCTCTTCTCACTCTCATAGTGATTTGTACATACATCTACTTATTAGGAGTAAAATACTACAATTTATTTTTATGTATATGTCTTCTTCAACTAAAATAGGATATATGTGGGTCTATGTCTTTTAGGAAATTGTGTCCCAAATGCTAAGTATGGTTAATATTTGTGAGAGGAATAAATGAAAAAATGAATTTGCAAAAACAACCAGGTTGAAAGATTAATGTGTTCTCTGGTTGTTATTTCTTTTCTTATCTTCTATCCTGTTGAGATAAATTAGCTGGTGATAGATTAATTAGGTGCTCTAAAAAGAAAGCAGCTATCATGGATACTTCTAGATTTGTATACCATACATGTCTTAGCCATCAGATATAAAAAGTGAAAAAGTTATGGGAATTATCATCCTTCTCTTTTAAATATATTTTATGCTATATATATATACATATATATATATGTCAAATTCATATTTATTTCATAAATATGTTTATTAGAGACATATGATACATAAAAGTACTTTATAAAATTACATGGGGCTGGAATTCAGTGAAAATGGTCATATAAGGACCTCCAAAATTGTCTCCTCCATAAAATAAATGAGAACCAGGCATAAAGTTGTCAGAATCAGCTTTTCGGAACACTGGAGCTTAACCAAAGGTTTGCAGCAATTTGGGGAGTGTACATTCAAGAAAAGCCGTTGAATCTTAGTAAGAACAGTGAACATTGTGGTATTTGAGTTTTACCTCATCTCATTCTCCTCTTCTCAATTCCAGGGTAACCTGGAAAATCAAGGCACCACAACCACAGCAGTCTGATGGCCAGAGGAGAGGATTCAATTGGAATGGAGCTCCTTCAAAGCCGCATTCCCAGGGAAGTGACATTAGTGGACTGACCTGGTAGTTCCTCGGCAGCCCCCACTTGCAAGACTGCCTTTACTTGATTGAGAGTTGTTTTAGTGCACTAGCCTTTTTCATAGGGGCATTTGTCTGAAACAATCAGAGGCAATTGTTGAACATCATAGCTGCTAGAGGCAGTAAATAACAGTTGGGAGGATTTGACTTACCAAAAATCTTAACAGAAAAGCTGGAGATTGAAAAGTTCATAGAGGGTTCAAAAAAGAACCAGGAAATATGAATGAACCTGTAACAAGTAAAGGGATGAACATAGTCAAAATTTTCCCACAAAGAAAAAAAAACCTAGGACCATGTGGCTTTATTGATGAATAAAATCATTCCACAAACATTAAAAAAATTAATACCACAAACTATTCCAAAAACAGAATGGAAGTGAACACTTTCCAACTTCTTCTATGAGGTTGGTATTCATCGCATGTTGAAATAAGACAAAGACACCATGAGAAAATAATCACTACAGATTATATACACACACACACACACACACACACACACACACATTGCATATATAGGCAAAATACTCTGAACAGAACATGTACAGAAAAATATAAAAAGGATGATACCAGGTGTATCAAAGTGAGATCACCTAGAATTTGTCCCAGGAAAGCAGACAGGTTCAACATACAGAAATTAATAATAGAATGTGCCATATTAAGAAAATAATGAGCAAAAAGCACATAATGATCTCATAAACACAGACAAAAGCACTTGACAAAAATCCAATATTTCGTAATAGAAACACTCAACCAAATAAGAATTGCAGAGTATTACCTGAAATTGATAAAGTATGTTTACAGAAAACCAACAAAACAAAACAGTCAAACAAACAAAAAACTATAGCTGGCATAATCATCAATGAAAAACTAACAAAGTCTTCCTTCTATCTCATCCATTCTCACCACTTCTATTCAACATTTTATTAAGAGATCTAACCTGGGCTTTCATGCAATAAAAATAAACAAAAGTGAGACAGATTGCAATAGAAAAAGTAAAACCACCTCTATTTAAAGATGACATGAGCTTATAAAGAGAAAATCCTAAAGCATACACACACATGCAAAACCATTAGAGACCACAAGCAAGTTCAGGAAGTTTACACAATTCAAGTTTAATATATAAAAATCAGTTATATTTTTCTACATTAGCAATAAACACCCTGGAAATGAGTTCAGATGCTATTTGAAATAACATCGAATACTATAATATTTAGGAATAAATATAAGAAAATAAGTGCACTGAAAAACAAAAGTTGTTGAGAGAAATTAAAGACTCAAATAAATGAGAGAAAGCCTATTATGCTTTGGAAGACACAATATTGTTAAGATGGTACTATTCACAAAATAGATCTACAGATTCAACAAAATTTCTATTAGTATTCCAGATGCCTTTTTCCCACCTAGAAGTTTATAATCCAAACATAAAACCTATGTGAAATGTAAGGAACTAGAATTTTCAAAATAATCTTGAAGAAGAACAAAGGTGGAAGACTTCCTAATTTTAAGCCTTATGACAAAGCTATAGTATTCAAGGCCAGTGTGTACTGTAATAAAGATAAACAGAGATCAATAGAATAGAATTAAGAGTCCCTAAATAAACCAATACATCTCTGATCAAGTAATGTTTTTCCCTAGGTTGTCAAGACAACGCAATGTAAAAAGGATAGTCTTTTCCACCAACGGTGCTGTGACAGATAGATATGCATATGCAAAAAGAAATGTAATTCTACCTCTGCCTCATCTCATATGCAAAAACCAAATCAAATGAACTGAACACCTAAATGTAAGAGTTAAAAAGAAAAAAATCTTAGAAGAAAACAGAAATAAGTTTGTGGCTTTGGATTAGGCAATGCTTTGATTTTTTACATATAATGCCAAAAACAAAAGTGACAGAAGAAAAAACAGGTAAACTGAATTTCATCAAAATTATAAAAAAAAAACAAAAAACATCTGAAACTACAACCCACTGAATGACAGAGAATAATTGAGTATTGTATACCTGAAAATGAATTTGTTTTTAGGATATAATTTTAAACATTTTTAAAGCTCAGTAATAAATAGATGAATTGTTTTATTAAATGATGGGTAAAGGATTTGGATAGATGTTTCTCCAAAGAAGATATATGCAAATGACCACTAGGAACATGAAATTATGTTTAACACCATTACACTCTTTAAGAAATGCAAATAAAACCCGTAATGAGGTACCATTTTACATCTCCTAGAACGGCTATAGTCAAAATGTCAGATAATAACAAGTCTTGGTGAAGGTGTGAAGAAATTGACAACCTCACACCCTGTGAGTTGAAATGTGAAATTGTACAGAAACTTTGGAAAACGGTTTCATAGTTCTTCAAAATGTTAAATACAGAGTTACCATATAACCCACCATTTCCACTCTTAGCTATTTACACAGAGGGATGAAAATATATATTCACATGAAATTTGTATTATACATTAATGTTCATAATTACATTATTCATTATAGTTAAGATGTAAAAACTGTAGTTAGTTAACAGGCTACAAGAGCCCATCAACTTATGAATAGATAAGCAACACATGGTATATTTACACAATGAAATAGTCTTTGACAATAAAAAGGAACGAAGTACTAATTCATAATACAACATGAACAAACATTGAAAATATTAAGCGGAAGAAGCAGAACACATAAGGCCACATATTGTGTGACTCTATTTACATGAAATGTCTAAAATAGACAAATCCAAACCCAGAGACACAATGTAGGTTCATGGCTAATACAGAACATTGGGTAAAGGAAAAAAGTTTGACTGCTATGCAAGTGGAGTATCCCTTTTGAAGTTATAAAAGTATTCTGGAATTATATAGTGGTGATAGTCATACAACTTTGTGAATATACTAAAAATCACTGCTTTCTATGTAGATGTAAAAAGAATGAATATTATCATTTTAAAAGAAGGAAGTACATCTGAATTAAAAGTATACTTGGAGCTTAAAATGCCATATAACTGAGTTCTAAAAGTTTCCTGAAAGTATATACACAAAATATACAAAGATGCAAATAGGTACAATGCATCAAGTGCAAAATGTTGGTATTGGGCACCATTGTGGTGTCTGCTGGCATTCGATTTTCAGTAATGGTGTAATGAATATTACACACTTACTGAAACATGTTCCAGGATGTTTCTTTAAAGTTGTTTACCTGCATGTTTTCATCTAAATCCTCATAAAATTCTGTGAGGATTTAGTAAAATTCTGATTTTACAAATGGAAAAATCAAAGTTTTACTAATTAAGAAATTAGTCTAAAGTCTCCTATTATTATGTAGCCAGATTTGAATGGAGATCTGTCTTACTTTAAAGTTCAAACATTTCACTGAAGTATAAACTCTCATTAATTAGTTGATTGATTCATTGATTGATAAATTATATCATCTATTCAATAATATTTTTCTTTAGTTTCTATCATGGCTCATGTTTAAAAGCAGACCATACAACAGTTAATTATCAGGAAAGAAATCAATGCTCTTCTGGCAGCAATATTCTTGTGGGAATTGGTAAACAACCAGGAGGCAAATTAATTATGGTGAGAATGCTGAGGAATACAATATGGGGACAGGATAAAGTAAAGCTGAGTAGTGAGAGGAGCCGTGCAGAGGAGGTGAGCTGTATGCTAAGACCTGGATGATGAAACAAACCAGCTTTGCAAAAAACTGGTCAAAGAGACTAGTAGGCATTGGGAGCAGCAAGTGCCAAAGCCTCAAGGCAAGAATGAGCTTGGACAGAAAGAAGGCAGATGTTTCTAGAATGTAATGATGGTGGTAGAATGTCAGGATGTAGGATCTGAGAGCCAGGCAGAGGCCAAATTATAGAAGGTTTTGTAAACCCAAGTGATGGGTTGGGAGAGTAAGAGAGTGATATTGATGGTGATAGGGAGGGTGATGATGGTTATAACTACCAGACACAAACAAACTCAGTGTTTATACCTGATATATGTTAGCATTTTGCTTAGTGTTTTATATACCACTGTTGTCACTTATCATTCTCAGAAAGGCTGGTAGGAGAGCATAATCTCCATTTTGTGTAAGAGAAACTGAGTCTTTGAGGCGGTCACGATACCAACAACACACAACTAAATGAGTGACAGAGAAGGGGTTGCGTCTATGCGATTCCTTTACCACAATGTTTAGCCGCAGCTGCCTTCCGAGAGAAATTCTGTGGCAGGATGCTATGGATCTTTATCAGTCACCAGTATTTTTCAGTTGAATGAATTAGACAGAAGTTTCTTTTGCCCATCAAATGTTTCTTGCGTGTATTCTACTCTCAGTATGGTTGGTAATAACTCTTGAAAATTTGATGTTCACTATTTATACCTCTGGGACTCTAAGAATACCAACATTTTGATTTCACAAAGAACCCCCACTTCTTGAGGTGCCAATCTGGGTCATCACCCTTGAGGATACTATCAGTGTGCACCTCATATTCTAGGGACAAAATATCCCAATCTTGCTGCAAAAGCCAGTTTGCACAATTCAAAGGTGGTGGCAGGTTTAGACTGACATTTATTAAGCACGTTGTTCTAAATAAGCAGGCAAGAGCTTGTTATCTTGACATGCAGTTACAGGAAAGAGCTGGCAGCCCCAGGAGCATAAAATGAAATGTCAAAGAGTCCAGGGATATGTCATTGTCCATGAAAAGCCATCAGCAACTGCCTGGGAAAACATTAGATTTACATTTAGTCCACCCAGTCGTAAATAGTATTGACAAGTGAAATGTTTCCTGTGTTCTGTCCTCGGCAGAATTTCGAGAAAGACTAACTATCCCTGTCTGTGGTGGTTTTCTGAGAGGTTTGAATAGGGGTCAGAGTGGGGAGGGAAAGCTACAGAGCTGCTGGGAAGGAGGGCACCACTTTTCCAGAAACACATCCCATCCGAGAGCAATTGTTAAGGATGGCAGACAAGAGACGTTCTTATGATGCCTTTCTCCCACAAAGGTGGAGCTCTCCGAAGAATTGCTGGAAAACTGAGGTGAAGTAGCAGGAAACTTGCCCCAGGCATCATTGCCAGCAGAGTGGAACCCAGAGCAGCCTGCTTCTGGAACCTTCTGAAACTCTCTCCCTTATGAGGAAGGGACTGTCTCTTTCTGGAGGAAAAACTATTCTAGTCATACTTGTTGGCCAGGCTGAATACCACGTCCAATCAAATGCCTTCCTGAGACCCTAAGGCATAAAGAATTGCTAATTTCTTTATTTAAAAAATTCTCTACTCAGAGCGCTTTAAAATACTGTAATAATATTTACCCCATTGTACAAAAATTACTAGTTTATGTGCTTATCTGCACATCCCACCCTTCTCCCCAACTAGAATACTACCTCAGGAGATGAAGTGATTTCTAGGTTATATCTGTAATCTCTAGCAAAGAACTGGAAAAGGAGTAAATAAGTAAATGATTAAATACATGAATAACTCAAGCTTGAAATAATCTAGCAAATAATGCTTTTGCCAACATTTGGTGAGAGAGTTTTGGCTTTAACACTCTTCTCAATTCCTTGAAATAAAGTTGTTCAGCCTTTCACTTGCCCTGCAAGAAAAAGGCCAATTTAGCTCCATTCATCTTCCAGGTAAGTTCAGAAGTATGTTTCAAGTGTTGTGATTTATGGTCACGTTTTCACCATAATAAAGGAGAGAAACAGTTACCTTTTCCCCCAGATTTTCAAATAGTTTATTCTAGGGTTGAAAAGAATAGGTGGATTGTACACGTTCTGGTTTGTTCTCCATTTAGCAGGTTTAGATATTTATTATTCTTGGAGATACTGTAATTTCCCTCAAAACTGTCCACATAACTCCAAAGCTACCAGGCAAGGATTTTCAGTAGGATCTTGGCCTGAAGCAGCCGATCTGGTGGTGGATTCGGCTTTCATCGATTGCCTGATAGGCCTGGACAGGTGTGAGGGGCACACTAAGCCTCAGTCTCGATATAAAATAGTTTCGTGCCTGCAGAAAGGATTAAGAAAACAGCCTGTTTCTCTCCTGTTAACGTAAGCTCTAACTCCATCGTCATGCTTTGATGGCCTCGAGTTTCCCAGTGACATTGGTCAATCAATCTACTGCAGTCCTATTGCATTCCTAACAGGCTATTGATTGGAAGGTTAGCAGATCAGGGGTGGTAATAACATAAGATAGAAATATGAAGCCAAGATCTACGCCTTCCAATCATATATGCTGACATATACTCAGAGCTCCTAAAATTGAGATTTAGTTAACATATAATGAGTATTGACGCTGTTCCAGGCACCACCCTAGGCTGTTTATATAGCTTACTTAGTGTTTACCTTAAAGGCAAATTCTATTGCTTCTATTTCACAGAGGCAGAAATTGGGACTCAGAGGGATGAAGTGGTCACAACAGTATAATTCTATTTTCTGAACATCACTCTACTGGCCTTTCTATTAGGCCAAAGATGATTAGTACCAGTTAATAGCTATGAATCTTTGTACCGATAATCATGGCATTTTTAAGTTTATTATGATCATAGGTCACAGGTGAGTTTTTTCCCATGGATCAATAGATGAGAAACATATACCTGTATGTGAAAGAATATGAATAAGGTTTTCAATTATGATCCTTGTTATCATATCTTAGAAGTAGCCCTCAATATGCTAAGTGAAATAAATTAGACAGAAAAAAATCAAGAACCATATGACTTCTCTTATACCGTATATTAAATATAAAACTGAATGTAACAAAAACTCATGGACATAGTCAATAGTTTAGTGCTTATGTGGGGGTAAGGGGGGAGGTGGTGGGAAATGAGGGAGGGGGTGAGGAAAGAGGGAGGGGCATCAAATAAATGGTGATGGGAAGAGAACTGACTACTTAGTGAGCACACAATACAATACATAGATGATGTAATGTAGAATTGTACACTTGGAACCTATGTAATTTTTCCTACCCAATGTCACTCCAATAAATTGAACAATAAAAAAATTGTGAAGCTGGGATGGCTCAGAGAATTGAGCGCTTGTGTTACAGCCCTGGGGTCTGAGGATCAAGTACCAGTCCTGGCCTGTGCAGACCCATATGCTAAGCTGAGGTGTTCTTCTCATCCTAGTTCAGTTCCCACCAGGGTAAGTTTCCCATTCAAGAGGCCTCTTGCCCAGTCCCCACCCTGCACAGCCCCACACCTACCTGTGGATTGAAACTGTTTTGAAAACTAATGATGTGTAACTATGGAGACTGTTCTGAGCCCTCCCCCTTCTCTCTCTCTCTCTGACTCTCTCTCTGTCTGTCAAAAAAAATAATATAAATCTTTAAAAAAAACAAATTTATTTAGATCTCTTTTTATGCATTTCCAGCTTTCTGGTTCAAGCAATAATTATCTTTTTTATTATTAAAAAAATTAATGGGATGACATTGATTGGTAAAAATTACATACAGGTGTACAATTCTACAATACATTGACTTTTGACAAGACTACTTAACTAGCCTAATTTGGTTGCCCATTTCTATTTGTGTGCTCACTCCAATTAATTAATTTATAGCTAGATGTAATATTTTGGAAATGGTATTCCAACTATTTCATTGCCTTTGAAATGAATCAACAAATATTTAATATGCCCCCAAAATCTTTTCTTAGACTCTTTAATCTCACCTGAAACCATTCCCTGTGTGCCCTCAAAGAAAAAAATGTCCAAAAACAAAGCAACTCTTCAGCTATTTAGTGCTCCATAATAAACAATTCCAAGTCAATGGCTTAAAACAGTCACATTTACTTTGCCCAAGAATATGTACTCTGGAGGGGGCTGGGCAGGTACAGCTTAACTGTGCTCCACTGGATATCAGCTGAGCAGACTCAAGGTCACCAGATGTTTATTCCTGTGTATGTAAAGTGGTTGATGGTGGCTGTGGACTGAGACATGAGTTGGGACCATCAGGCACAAGACTATAAGTGACCTCTCCATGAGGAATGGAATCTCAGATGCACTAGCTAGGTTCTAAGCATGAGTGTCTCCAGAGATAGGTGGAAGCTGGACTCCGCCTTACGTCCTCGCCTTTAAACTCAAACGGTCTCCTTGTTGAGCCAACCATAATTCACTGCAAATTTTCAAAAAGAGGACACACAGTCTCCATATTTTTTTTTTGAAGGGAAAGAATGGCAACATTTGAGAAGAGCATATGTAATATGGAAACATCTGTGTGGTGCTTTTAATTGACAGAGCTAAGGGGTATGTGTGTACATATCCATCTCTATCTCTATATCTCTCTGTATAGACAGGAACTCAGAGTTAGATGCTTTACATAGATCTTTGTGATGTCTGTGTATACACCCACACGTGTGGTGTGTGTGCATCCACAGATATAAAGAGAGGTTTACAAATACACCGATTATCTATTATCTCTAGTATTGATAGGTTGACCAGATATACCCTTTTAAATGGGACAGAAAAAAATGGTTCTGTATGCCTGGTTAGCCTAATTATTGAAATCCATTAAGTCTATAAATTGACATTAACATTCCTAATCCAATGATTCCTATCCAATACCACAGGTTTATTCCACTTTTCTTTCTTTTCATATTTGAAACTCCCTTCTCTGACACTGACGCTCGCTCTTTCTCTAATATACTAATTTATTTGATCAATTTTCCTCTAGACAACCAATCTGTCATGGCCACTGCTACTGCCTCCTCCCCTCACTAGTCTCCATGCTGTGTGGGTGCCCTCTTTTCCCTCCTGGAGCTCTAAATCCCCACACCAGCTTTGCTGGTGAGGGCTCTGCACTGGAGTTCATGTGCCCAGGCACATGGATACTCTTGTCACCGCACTGGGCTTGGAGCCTCCACTCCAGGTTTCTCACTGTCTCCCTCACCCAGCACGGTCACCATCCAATCTGACCTGTGCTCCAGTGCCTACAAGGATGCTCCTTCATGCAGACACCCTGCTTACTCCACTTAGAATCCTGACACCCTAAGTTGAGCTGCCCACAAACATGTATGCCCTCTTTACCTAGTGGGCTGACTCCCCACAACAGCTCATTCTGGGCAGACACTCTCCTTGACCTGTTTGGGTTCGGACATCTCACACCAAGCTGCCCTTCCAGGTGAGAAAGACTGTCTTGCTTGTCTGCACCCCATGGACTTAGGACTAAATTTGGGGGGAGTTGAGGGAAAACTTTGTCCAGTGGGATCTTTGAAAAGTAAGAGTCTGAAATGGGCTTGGGAGTACAGCATATTTATTGTGGAGTAGCCCCTGAGAGGTCATGGGACAGAAACCACGTTACTTGCAGCCCATCTAGCAAGGACAGGCCGATGATGGCCACTGTGAAACTGAGGCAGGTGTAACAAAGCCCCCTGCCAGCCAGTGCAGAGCTTTGGAGCAAAGAGGGCCCTTCAGAGAAGCATCGCGTTGGTCTTGCCCCTTATGTGACAGGAAACGTGTGACCTCAGCTCAAATCTGGGGCAGAACGGAGAGTTCAAGCTGGGCAGTGCCAGTGACACTGAATCCTCACAGCCTGTCACCAAGTTTTTTCCTGAAGATGGCTGTACATTAGCTACAAGCAGGAGAAGAGAAAAGAATGGGCAGGGTTTTCAGTAACTTTTAATAGGTGCTAAGTAAATGTCAACATAAACAGTAGACGCACCCTGAATACCTCAATCCTGCATCCCACAAAAATGCAAAACTGATACCATTGGTTCTCCAACGTCATTGTCTACATCACCCCGAGCGGTGGGCTGAAATATAGATCCCAGTTACTGTGCCATTAATCTAGAACAGGAAGTCCTAAGAATGGGTCTCAGAAACCTGCAGCTTTAACAAGTAGCTTATGTCATTCAAAACATTTTTAATTCTGCCTTTGCATCACTCATGCAGTCCAAAAATATTTCCTGTAAGTCAATTTTTATCAACACAGAGTGTTGACTGATCTTTTACTTCAGTCCAGCACACAACTCTGGGAACTATAACTATTGTTTTGCTGAGTGCAACCTCTTGTCCGTTCACTGTAAATCTATTTTGCTTTGAAGCCCACTTTTATAGGTCAAGGTTACATGCTGTTTTATCGAAAAATGTAGGTTGAACGGTGAAGAACAATTGCTTTCTGTAAAGGCACAGAGTTGGACCTAGCATGATAGATATTCTTAGGTTATTCATGCTGTTACATATACCTGAACACTAAAGTTGTCTCGGTAGGATTCTTTATGAATCTGACCTGCATTGCCAATATCAAGCATCAGGTATTAGGTACGTGTAGAGCAGGAACTATGGGCAAAACCCATCAGTTTCCAACATTTGTTTAAGTGACACTTCAACCAGGCTACTTTAACCTTTTTCTGACCCTTTGGCTTAGAACCTTGACTCTGTCTCTTTTTAAGTTGTTTCGTGTTTTAAAACAGGCTTCTGTATCTTTGACCCAACACTATATTTTTTTAAAACATGATTTGGTTATTGCCCCTGTCTATACACAAAAACCCACACAATTGATAATTAATGACCCCACTCTCTCCCAGAGTCTTACTGTCCTAAGCAAATTGTGGATATGTTGGTCTTTCTTCATTAGATCATCTGCTCCAAATGTTTACTGTTACATAAAGATACACTCCAAATGTAGTGGCTTTCGATAATTGCAATCCTTTATTTTCTCATGCATTTGGAGTTTAAGCAGAGCTTGGAAGTGCAGTCCTCTCTGCTTTATGCACCATTAGCTCAGGCAGCATACAGCCAGGTATTATTCAGAGGCTAGAGGATGCAATTATAGTAACCCCCACCCACTCCCTTATCTGATGGCTGATGCAGCTGATAAAATGAAACTATTGGCTAGAACATTTCTACTTGTGGTTTCTTCACAGCATGGGAGCTATATTTTAAGAATGGGTATCCCAAAAGGGGGGAGGTTAAAGCTGGCCATTTCTTAAGGCCAGTGTCCCAAAACTAGCCATCCCCATTGTCAATGGTCTATCGGCCAACTCAGAGTGGCCAGATTTAAGGGGAGGGGATCTAGAACTCATATCTCAATGGGAAGAATGTCAAAGGGTTTGGGGGTCATTTTTAACACTGCCACACCAAACACATCATAATTAATATTTGCAGTTATGAGAGTCTTAGCTCTACTTATCAGATGAGTCATCTTTAATCAAGTTGATTCTAAAAAAAATTCACTCCCCCCTCCTCCCCTTCCTTCAGGCAATCACCCCATTACATTTAACAATAAAATATAATAATATTAAAAAAAATTAAAAAAATAAAAAAAAAAATTCAAATTTTGGTGGTGAGCAACAGATAGCAAGTGAGAAGTATGCCCTAGCAAAAGACAGGAGGTGTACTTGACTGATGCCTACTATGCTGTTATTCTAGAAATAATGTCCAGGAGGGAACAATTTCCTTTTTAGATTCTCTGGAAATAGAGAAGAAAGATTATTATCCATTATAGTTTGTTAGACTTTCCTAAGCACTAGCATGGACAATGTCCTATATATTTTTAGCAATATTCACCAGAGAAATTAGTGCTGCTATTAGTATTCACATACCAAGGGTAAGTTTTAAATTTGTGGTGTTAGAAGATACATTCAGTGTTGCATAGCTAGCAAAAAGAGAGAAAAAGTTAAAATTAGTGTTCCCTCAAATTCCATGCCAAGGCAAACTTCGTTAGTAAATTAATTTCAAATGCTATATGAGGGCAGAACACCTGAACTTGAGTTGAGAAACTGAAGCTGGTACATTATGAGGTATGCAGACCCTCAGTGGTTCCGTTTCGATAGAAGGCATAGAAAGCTCATATTGAAAAGAAAAGAGGGAAAGCCGGGACGGCTCAGTGGGTTAAGCGCTCGCTTTGAAGCCCCGAGGACCGAGGATCGAATCCCGGCTCCGGCCCATGCGGACCCACATGCTGAACTGGGGCGTGCTTCCCGAATGCGGTGAGGCCCCCAGTTCAGTTTAAAAAGAAAAAGGAAAGAAAAAGCTAGGAAACTTGGTCTTGCTGGGGAGGCTGATCCTGATAAGGAAGGGCAGTTGTCCAGTGTCCAAAGAACTTGTCAAGGTCACAGGTAACTTGTTGGCAAAGACTGTTTATAGCATGGCTCATGCTATTTGGTAGGATTCAGTAGCAGTGTTATTGTGGTTGACAAATTATGTTCCAACACTGACATGCATTAATATGGGAATGCCAGGAAATGTGTCCATTCATGAAATGACAGCATCAGGGAGATATAAGCTCAAGATTCAGTCCTATTAGCATGAAGAAGGGCACCATTTGGGCAGGATAGAGAGTCCTATTCAAAGTATTGAACTTCACAATATTTATCTAGTTCTCTGGGAGTGTTTCATAGGAAGCAAATATGAAGAAAGAGGAGAGTTGTGAATGTTGCCACTTACTATTAGTCTTTTATTAAATTTATTGGAGTGACATTGGTTAGTAGAATTACATAGGTTCCAGGTGTCTAATTCTACAATATATCATCTATGCATTGCATTGTGTGCTCACCACCCAGAGTCAGTTCTCTTTCTATCACCATATATTTCAGTTCCCCCTTCTCCCCACACTCTTCCCTTTTACTCTCTGGTAATCATTAAACTATTGTCTGTCCATGAGTTTTTGTTTTTGTTTTTGTTTTTTTTTTCTATTTTGATTGTTCATTTAATCTATAAGAAGGAAGTTATAAGTATTGCCACTTATTTTTTCAAAGATTTATTTTATTATTTTTGACAGAGAGAGACTGAGACAGAGAGAGACAGAGAGAAGTAAGAGTGCCCAGAGCAGTCTCCATAGTTGTACATCATCAGTTTTCCACATAGTTTCATTCCACACAGGTGGGCAGGGGCCACACAAGGTGGGAACCAGGCCGGGGCTTCCCGCATGGCAAACATGCCCCCACAAGCTGGGGGCAGAACCAAGGGTCTCCCAAATGGGAAGCTTGCCCTGGTGAGAACTGAACTGGGGGCCTCTCGCGTGGGAAGCACACTGCAGTTCAGCATATAGGTCTGCACAGGCTGGGGCCGGGACACGATCCTCAGACCCCCGGGGCGGCAAAGTGAGTGCTTAACTGACTGAGCCATCCTGGCTTCCCCTATTGCCACTTATAGAATACCTACACTTTACTACTCCACTCTCTGGGTTGTCACAAGATTTCTTCCAACTTTCTCAAGAAAGACTTTTAAAAGCTCTTAAAGTTTGTTTATAACATCACTGAGTTCTCAAAGGTAGACAGTTAAAAAGAACATTATGGAAGAAGACAGTGAAAAAGATAATGCATTTACCTGCCATTTCTTTTCTCAGAGAGAGATTTGAAAACTTGGCTTTACCATAGCTGGCACCTGTCTGCTGCTTGACACTTAGTGATAGGAGGTCATTTAGCTCCATTACCGCTCCTGCAAAGCCACTAGGTTAGTTTCCTGTGGCTTCTGTAACAAATTGTTATAAATGTAATGGCTTAAAACAATACACATTTATTCTCTCACAGTTCAAAGGTCAGAAGCCCAAGATCAGTTTCACTGGGTTGAAATGAAGGTGTTAAGAGGGCCATGGTCCCTCCTAACGCTTTAGGAGATGATCTGTTTCTTGGTCTTTTCCACACGCAAGGACTGCCTTTTTCTCATTCTTTCACTCTTAGACCCTTCTTGCATCTTCAAAGACAGCAGTGTAATATCTTGTTCCAGTGATTACAATGCCTTCTCCTCTTATAGTAAAATCTTCTATTTTCCTCTTTAAAAACATGATCAACGTCTGCCTGGATAATCTATGATAACCTGTTCATCTCAAGATTTTTCATGTAATCATATCTTTTGTCATATGATATTAGCAGGTTCCTATGATTAAGACTTAGGTACCTTTGAAGGCCATTATTCAGCTTACCAAAGCTATATTATTCTGCATCTTGGATACAGATGCATTGAAATAGAGCCAGGATTAAAATGCAGATATTACTACACCTTACATTTTACTCCATTGCCTGCAACAAAGTCCTATCTGAGGACATTCACTGTCATTCTGAGATGTGAGGGTTCCTACTACCAACATGGCACCAGAGTGCCCAGAGCTCACCCAGGAAGACATGATAATTTACCAGGATGGCAGCAGATTTAATGACAAAGCCCTTCACTCAGTGCAAATAAGGCAGGGACTGATACATGTCCTTCGTCATCATGTGTACCTAGTGAGAGACAAGTATTTTAGCTCCTCTGAGACTCATCTCCAAAATAGAAAAACGATATGGACCCAAAACTTCATAAAGTTATTGGAGAGACTAGATGATAAATGAAGGAGGAAGAAGAAAAGTTATTTGAATAGTGAAGAATCCATGATCAGCTGGAATCTTTGGGTATATGATTCTCTATCCAAGTAGCACTGAGGGCAGAAGAGTCATTTTTCTGATATAGACACACATATTTACCTTCTGGGGATTGCACAAAATACTTGACTTAAATTTGAACTTTTCCCTGAAACTGCAGATATGACTGCTAAACATTATTAGTAAATAGCAAGAAATAGATTTGTCATTTTGTACAAGGTAGCAAAAATATGGTTTGCCTCATAAATATTGAAAACAAATGAATTAAAACATTCCTTAGAAAGAAAACTGGTTTTTAAATGAAACAGCTGCCCTATTACACTGACCACTTTCCAATCTGATTTTATTTTCCTGTATTTTTGATTCATCCATGTTGAGGCATTATTCCTTATTTGATCATAACATAATCCTGCAGACCACAGGAACATTTCAGTGGCCAAATGCATTCTGAATAATTGCTACTCAACTGACATAAATCTGTTTGCAACTCCAGCATCATAAAGCATAGGATTGGAACTGACCCCAGGAGTTGCTGAGGGGATGTTTGGGAAAATGGAAAGGTCCTTGGCCCAGGAGCTTGGAAAGCTACTTTCTAATCTCTTCTGACAGCCCTGCTGTCTTCTGTTTCTGCTTTGTCTCTGTCACTATGTCACACACTCTCATCCCCAATATGACTAAGGCAAGTAGATACTTAATTATCTCTCCTTTGGACATTGGTCACAAGATTTTAACTAGTCACCTGTCTGTCAGCAGTGTAATCTAGCTGTGTGCTTCTGGACAATTTACTTTGTTAAGATTCTAATTACTGAAAAGAAAAAAAGACACTGTCTGACCAATGGAGTTGTTATGAAGATCGAATGGTGGATATAAAGTTCCTATCAAAGTGGCTGAAAAGTAGTTGACATCGAAGAAACCATAGAAGTTCTTAGTTTTGGTTTGCCTCAGCCCCAATTCATATAAAATATTACTTTTAAATTATTTTTTTAATGAGTTCTGATCATGTTCCTATTTTTCAAAATTTTTTACTTATTTCTTGTTAACTATCATTTGACTCAACCCATTTCTTATGTCTTATCTGTCTTCCCATCCACCTCATCTAAACAATCTTCAGTTTAATTAGGTTACAGTTCTTGTGAGTTTCGAACATTCATTTTGTTGACTTTTTCTTTATTTCCATTTTCCTTGTACCCGTCCAATCATACCAGCCAATGGAACACGAGCAAAAGTGATACGTTATTTCAGGGTCAAGAAAATAAATATGTGTATATACTTTTATTCTCTCTTTATCTTCAGCCTGCTTGAAACACATTACTTCTTTAATCAATAAAAATATTTGGGGGAAGCTGGGATGGCTCAGAAGGTTGTGCTCACTTTGCAGCCCTGGGGTTCAAGAATCAAGTCCCAGCCCTGGCCCCTACAGTCCCATATGCTGAACTGGGGTGCGCTTCCCATGTGCGAAGCCCCAGTTTGGTTCTCAACTGGGTGACCTTACCATGTGTGGGAGGCCCTGGTTCAGCCCCCAGCTTGTGGGGGCTTGCCTTCCATCCAGGAGACCTCTGGCCCAGTCACCACCTTGTGCAACCCCTGTCCACCCTGTGTGGAACAAAACCACGTCAAAAGCTTATGATGAATAACTATGGAGACTACTGTGGGCTCTCTCCTTTCTCTCTGTCTCTCTCTGTCTCTGTCCCTCTCTGTCAAAACAAGAAAATAAATATAAAAAACATCATACTCTTTAAAAATAATATTTCAAAAAGCAATAAAGAAATAAACAAACAAAAATCAGCCACCTTCATATTTATTGGTAAAATCACTTTGAGAAAAACTTTGTGGCAGTTTCTACTAAAGCTGAACAAATTCATGATCTTTTCCTAATTAACTATGCCCCTCAGTGTTTCTCCATCTATTTAGTTGATATTAGTTCTTATATTTATCACTATTAGTGATAGTTAAGTACTATTTATAATAGTAACTCTGGAAACAACTTAAATGCACATCGAAAAATTTGTAAACAGGGGGTGTCGGGATGGCTCAGCAGATTGAGTGCTCGCTTTGCAGCCCCGAGGTCTGAGGATCGAGTACCAGCCCTGACTGGTGCAGACTTTTATAATGAACTGGGGTGTGTGCCTCCCATGTGGGAGGCCCCTGGCCAAGTTCATGCCCTGTGCAGACCCATCCCCACCTGTGGAGTGAAACAATATGGGAAAACTAATGATGTACAGCTGTGGAGACTGCTCTGGGCTCTCCCACTTCTCTCTGTCTCCCTCTTTTTCTTTCAAAAACAATAAAAATATCTCTAAAAAAATTATGAAAACTGGGTTATATGGCTAAGTTTACCCTGTGACAGTTTTTAACCTTTTATATGAGTTATGTGCCTTGTCAAATGTGTGTAATAATTCAATACTATATTATTCAGCTGGGGCTGCTATAACAAAATACCATAGATTAGGTAAATGAGCAACAGAAATTTTGCAGTTACAGAGCTTGGGAAGTCCAAGGTCAAGGTGTCAGGAATAAAGATTTCATTCTGCAAGCTCCTCTCTTGTCCTGTAGAGAGCTGCCATCTTGCTATGTGCCCACATGACTTCTTTTTTGTTTGTTTGTTTGAAGGGTGGAGAGAGATAAAACAAGCTCTCTGATGTCTCTCTTATAAGGACATTAATATGACCCTCATAGAAGTCCCACACTCATCACCTCATATCAACCCAATGATCTCCCAGACCCATGTTCAAATGCCATCACATTGATGGGAAGGGTTTCAACATATAAATTTTGAAGGGACATAACTCGGTCCATAGCAAATGTCATGTTATAAAAATAAGTATAATCTTCAGTTCCTTAAACATTTTTCCTCACTCCTTCCTTAAAATATCCAATTATTTCATTCTTAGAACATAACATAAAATGGAAATTTTTATAATACTCCAGTACTATTCCTCCTACTACAGCATTTATAAGTCTTTGATGTCTAGATGAACCTTCCTGCTTATGTCACGTGGCTATAGGGAGATTACCCAAAGAATCCCTCATTGTAGCATCTAAAGCCTACCTCCCCTATTATATGACCTTAATAACCCACTTTCTCCACTGCCAATAGCCACCCTGTCTTACATTTTGTTAGCAAATAAGCTCCCCTCTGGAGCTAGAAATCTACCCTGAGTTTCTGACAACTGGAGGAGATGACTTGCTTCAGCATGTCTTGGAATTTCCTCAGTGAAGACCATGCTTTTATATACTTCAGGCACAGCCTGGAGCCCTGATCCAATGGAAAGCCATGGAACTTCTATACAATCAGATCTATAGTCAACCATGGCAAACAAATGTCACTGTCCCATCAGCTAAACCCTATGATGTACCTTTTGGGTGATCTCCTTCCAAGCTCAACCTGTATTCAGGTCTATTCTCCCAAGCAAGCCTGTTTTGTTTTGTTTTGTTTTTTTCTTTCAACTCCTTATTGGCCAATGTCAGTGAGGGCCATACATGCCACACGTTCAGGATCATACCAGTGATGGCTTATTTTGATATTGTCCTACATCGTTTCTACTTTTTATGCTTTTCTCAATTTTCTTCTGTCATCTCTCAAAACCTTTCAAAGAATAGTTAAAATCTTCCTAGAATATTAAGAATTTTTTTATTACAGAAAAAGAAGAGTAGACGCGTAAGATTAAAAAAATAGAAAAATAAATTTTTTTTAAATTAAGAGCATAAATCAAAGACATACAAGCGTGGAAGGCAAGAGCAGTCTCATCTGGGCAGGTTATGCACTGCCCATCTCTGTAAAATGGGAGTGGGCCAGGGCGAGGCTGGAATGGTGAAAGGCATGAGCAGGTAATTTATAGCAGCTTCTCTGAGCTATAATACTCTCTGAGTTTCAGAGTGTCCAAGAAGTATGGGACAAGATATCTTATTTCCCCAGAATAGAAGAGTTTTCATAGACAGACTTGGACATGAATTGTATTAAAGCCTATAATACTTAATGAATTCACCTTCAGATTAATCAAACTGTTATTGTCCATTTAATTGTTTAGCAAATAATTTAGATACTTTGAAAATGAAAGGTGTTATTTAGTATATACTGTAGTTTCTTTTACAAGTTCTATTTAATGAAATTTTATAGACAAAAGTATCATTAAAGAAATTTTTTTTCATTCTCTAGAATGGTTAATGGATTACATGATGCCAATTTTCTAAATACCATAGTCATAATAGAATATATTAAAGGGACTGTTTCATAACAACTATTTTTCAAGGAAAAAATCATAGATAAAATGTAAGCTTGTAATGATACTTAAAAATAATTAGTATTCTAAAATATGGAAGAAATACATAAGATATTCTCCTAATGTTATCATCTCTTCTTCATCCCCTACTCTTCTTTTTCTCCTCATTCTCCTCCTACTCCTTCCCTCTTTTAAATCAAACTCACTTTAATAAATTAAGACAAATGCTTGAAAATGGAATAAACTTGCTGTGGTAATTTTGTCATATATTGGTGCTAACAATCTTACATTTAGTGCTGAAATCATAGCATATTAAGTACATCAATATAAAAATCATACATTTTATCACTGTTGTCATTGTCATCATCATCACCATCATCAGCTCTGATGATGTAAAGTGTGATGTAAAATAAACTGTGAGAAAATTGATACAACCTATATGAAAAGGCTTTTAGACATATGTATTCATAGAATAATATAAGCTTACTAAACTTAGATCCAACCACTATGTTCCTGGAACT
>PVKE010029289.1:0-20486 GCA_004027555.1 Craseonycteris thonglongyai | reverse complement strand
AATGGCTATCCCTGGGGGTTGGGGGGCAGGGGGAGGGTGGTGGAAGGGAGTTGTCATGGAAACCGAATACAAGGTAAGATTCTATGGTACTGGCAATGTTCTAGCTCTTGAACTGAGTGTTCACTTTAGATTTTTCTTTAGACAGTACATTTTCATTATATAAACTTCTATGTATATTTCACAATAAAAATGTTCTTTAAAAAATACCCTGTCATTGCTCATTTGTTCCTCTAAGTCTTCCTTGTATATTTCCAGTTACCACCCTCACCTGGAAATCACTGTAAAGTAATTTCGTAACTAAGATTTCACAAGATGCTAGATTGAAATGCTTTACTGATAGCCCACTCTAAAATATCTAATACTTCTCTTCTTCTCCTGTTCCTGGAATTTATAATCCAAAAACCCCCCAGAAAACCACTCACGCCAATCTGGCAAGGTCCGCTATTTATAATTCATCACTGTTGTTGATTAGTCAGAATTCCTTCATCCTTTAGTGGCTTACACATTTTTCTTTTTAAATATTTATTCCACTATTTTATTTAATGTTGAGATTATAGTTGCATGATGGTAATTTCCAGAAACATTTTTGAAATTCACGTATCTATTCTCATTCATCTCTAATTCCTACTATGCATTCAGCACATGTAGATGGAGATGAATGAAAATAATAATAACATATTGTTGAGATTTTACAAAAGTTACAATAAATAGGACATTTAATCTGTGTTATATAATGAGAAGCACTACTAATGCACGATGTTTTGATTCCCCTGTTGTTTTTTTAAACATTAGCAATGAGTCATACAATATTATTGATATTTACATTTCATGATGACTGGGCCTTTTTTTTTTTTTTATTACTGAAGGGAGATTTACAATGTGCATTCAGCTTTTTAGTCATCTGCCTGACTTTTATTTTCTAATTCCTCCTTGGTTATCCAGTTTCTTCTAATCTCATTTACAGGATATCATTCCAAAGACTACTTACTTTCCTACAGTCCCAATTCATTAATACACTGTTTTTCAAAATACCATTATTGTAACTTTTCCTTATCTAATCCCAATTGAATCTCTGAAAACAGGGTTTCTCTTATATTAATACCTCTGGATGTTCCATGGGTGGCAGGGAGGGCACAGATAAAACAACCCAAATCCAGGTAACATAATTTCCTGTCTTTGGAAGACATCACTGATGACTGGGGTACCGTAAGCACTACAGGTATCCTCCTATAAAACATCTTTCTCAAAAATTATGTAGGATATCCCTATGTCATTCAGGATCTAATGAGGAGTACAGAAAGCACTCTAAGTATTTGAAACAAAGGGAACTTAACGCAGGAAGTTAGTTACACAGCTGAGAGGGGAGATGAGAATCCAATGGTGAGGCAGTCCAGAGATAATCAACAGCAAGAAGATTCACCTAGGCTGCAGGAACAAAGAGAAGTGCGATTACTGGAGCCAGGATCACCCTGTAGAAGCTGAACCATGGCAGGACTAATGGAGGAGACGCAGTCAACACTGGAGGTACCAGCTAGTAAGAGAGGGATGCTGTGAATACCCTGGTTTCTTCCTCCCTCTAACCTTCCACTAGTACTTCCTATTAACCTGAATCAGCTGAAAAATGGCAGAAGCAGGAGAACAGTGGAAGGGCAAGAAATCAAAGGGCTAGGGAGAAAAGGGATTCAGAAAAGTCATAACAATTGTCTCCAAACACTCAAAAGGCTATGACTTGGGAGAGGGAATGGATTTATTCTCCACTGCACCACTGGAGGTCGGTCAACCAACGAAACACTAAGTAAAACAAATTTCAACTCAAAATAAGGAATAATATTTAAATAAACAGAGCTATCTCAAAAGGGGAACAGTTTGCCTTCAAAAGTGATAATTTTGGAGTCTATCATTTGGTAAATATTTTGAAATGCTAAAAATGAAATGTTTTCCTACAAATTCTATATCAAGCTTATCCGACCTGCCCAGGGGCCGCATGTGGCCCAGGATGGCTTTGAATGCAGCCCAACACAAATTTGTAAACTTTCTTAAAGCATTATGAGATTTTTTTTCCCTATTTTTATTTTTAGCTCATCAGCTATCATTAGTTTAGTGTATTTTATGTGTGGCCCAAGACAGTTCTTCTTCCAATGTGGCCCAGGGAAGCCAAAAGATTGGACACCCCTATTCTACATGATACCATTAAAAGCAACAGTGAAATGTTTATAAAATCTAAGTGGTGGGTATATGGGTGTTCACAGTAAAATCGGTGATTTTGCTGCATGTTTGAAATTTCCTGTAATAAAATGTTGGAAAAACATCACTGAAGTCAGCAAGACATCGAGACCTACAAAGTGGAACCATCTGTTCATTAATACCGTATGTTTGTTATCTGTTATCTGTTGCTGGGTAACAAACTGCCCCCAAAACTTAGCACTTAAAGCAGCATATTTATCTCACAGTACCTGAGGATCAGGAAAGCAGGATCTGTTTAGCTGGGTAGTTCTGGTTCAGTCTCTCATGAAATTTCAGTCAAGCTGTTGGCTGGGCCTACAGTCATCTGCAGGCTTGACTGGGGAGGATGCACTTTTAAACTCACTCATGTGGTTGTTGGCAGGACATAGTTTTTCAAAGAATGTTGGCTGAAATCCTCAGTTCTTTGCCAGGTTGACCTCTCCACAGGGATACCTGAGTGTGCTCCTGACACGGCAGCTGAGTTCCCTCAAAACAAGTAGTCTAAGAGGGTGTACCCAAGAAGGAAGCCACAGTAGTGGTATATAAATTATGTACCAAGATTATGGGAAGATGGCAGCAATGGTGGGGGAGGCACAGTTTTTAGATCTTCCCAAATCCCTCCAGAAAAACACAATAATTAGGTCGCAAACCCCAAAACCCTTGAATAATATTTACAACAGAACAAGGTAAAAAAAAATTATCCCATAAACCTGAAGGTTTTATGGGACAATCTAGGCAGGGACAATCCACCCAGAGCCTTTGGCATCTGTGTAAGAAAAAAAAGCAGAGGAGAACAATGAGACATTTGACAGCCCTAAGAAAACCCTAAAATAGCCAATGGGTATTCACCAGAGAGTGTGAAGGGTTTTGCCCACTCCAATGACAAGCAAGTGTAAGGATCTCACAATATGAAGGTCTATATAGGCTAGGAGCAGTCTAGACCCTATACTCTGGAAAATAACCCACTGTGGGTCCTTTCCAGGAGAGGGTCCTACACTAGAAAGAAACTACTGGAAATGGAATGAAACTGAGCAGGGCAGGGACAACAAAGAAGGAAAGAGAAAATCCAGATAAAAGTGGGGCAGGAATGTAGAGTCAGGAAATCTCAGAAAACAAACCACACTCTTTTTAATGCTATACAAAAATAACAAAAGAGGGAGATCGGTGAAGTTAAAAAAAAAAAAAAAGACAATTGAACAAAGCCTTCTTCCAAAAGTTTAGGAAAACTAATTATACATAGATGTGGGCAACAAAAAAGTATGCTACTCAAATCCTATACAAGTTATCATAAGAAAAAAAATGGAGAAGCCAGGATGGCTCAACAGGTTAAGTGCTTGCCTTGCAGCCCCGGGGTCTGAGGATTGAATCCTGGCCCTGGCCCATGTGGACCTGTATGCTGAACCCCCAATTCAGTTCTCACCAGGGTGAGCTTCCCATGGGGGAGTCCCCCAGTTTGACCCTCAGCTTGCCAGAGCATGCCTTCGAGGCGAAAGACCCCCCAGCCTGCCCCTGTCCACCTGTGTGGAACAAAACCATGTCGAAAACTGATGACATCAAACTATGGAGACTGCTCTGGGTCCCCCTTCTCTCTCTCTCTCTCTCTCTCTCTCTCTCTCTCTCTCTGTCTCTGTCAAAAACAATAAAAGTAAATCTTTAGAAAAAAAAAAGAGAAATTAGGAGCAGACTAACATCCCAATGAAATCATGACAGAACAAAAAAACACTGAGAAAAAAGATTAACATGCTAATGTATCATTGCATAAAAAGCTAAAAGGCATCAAGAATATTATTCAAGCGAAAGCTGGGATGGCTCAGCGGGTAAAGTGCTCGCTTTGAAGCCCTAAGGACTGAGGATTGAATCCCGGCCCTGGCCCATGTGGACCCATATGCTGAGCTGGGGTGTGCCCCCAGTTCAGTTCTTGCTGGGGCCTGTGAGGGAGGCTCCCGGCCCAGTTCCTGCCCTGCACAGCCCTGTGCCCACCTGTGGAGTGAAACTATATGGAAAACTAATGCTCTCAACTATGGAGACTGCTTTGGGCCCTCCCCCTTCTCTCTGTCTCTCTTTGTCTCTGTTTCTCTCTGTCAAAAGTCAATAAAATAAATCTTTAAAAAATATATATATATTATTATTCAAGGGAAGCTGGGATGGCTCAGCAGGCTAAACACTTGCTTTGCAGCCCCAGAGCCTGAGGATCAAATCCCAGGCCCGGCCCATGGGGACCCATATGCTGAACTGGGGTGTGCCCCCAGTTCAGTTCTTGCCGGGGCCTATGCAGGAGGCTCCCAGCCTAGTTCCTGCCCTGCACAGCCCTGTGCCCGCCTATGGAGTGAAACTATGTCGAAAGCTGATGATGTACAACTATACAGACTGCTCTGGGCCCTCCCCCTTCTCTCTGTCTCTCTCTGCCTCTGTCTCTCTCTGTCTACGGTATGTCAAAAACAATAAAATAAATCTCTAAAAAATAAAAAATAAGAAAGCTTTCCTAAAATTTAAAACAAACAAGCTTAAAACTACATGTTGAAAAAGCACACTGTTTATCTTAAAAATGGTGATACAGAATGACTAACACCAAGATCTAATCTAATAAAATCATTTGGCCTTTTTTTTTTTAAGATTTATTTTATTGTTTTTGACGGAGACAGACAGAGGCAGAGACAGAGAGAGACAGAGAGAAGGGGGAGGGCCCAGAGCAGTCTCCATAGTTGTAAGTCATCAGCTTTCAACATAGTTTCATTCCACACAGGGGGGGCGGGGTCTGCATTGGGCAGAACTGGGCTGGGGGCCTCCCTCCTGGGAGTCATGTCCCCTCGAGCCAGGGGCCAAATCAGGGGGCAAGAGCTGAATTGGGGCCTCCCACATGAGGACACCCCAATTCAGCATATGGGTTTGCACGGGCTGGGGTCAGGACTCCCTTGGTCCCTGGGGCTGCAAAGAAAGTGTTTAACTCACTGAGCCATCCCAGCTTCCCCTAAAATCATTTGACTTAAAAGAGAAAGACAAAAATCCATTAGGCACCTAGACAAGAGCACCACATGACATAAAATTAGAAATAAAACCAGATTAGTATGTTTAGACTTTAATATCAACATTTTGTGCCAGAAGAAAATGAAATAACATATTTAAGATACCTGTTGAAAAAAATATGAATCAAGGATTTTGTATCTGGCAAAACTAACCTCTAAATATAGAGGGCACAGATATATTTTTACATTATTCAAGAACTCAGGGAATATTGCTCTCAAGAGCCCTGGCTAATGAATCTACTAAAGGAAAAGCTTCAGACAATCAACATGACTAAAGAGTCATTGTCATAAGAACCAGTGGAAAACATTAATTATATAGTTCCTTGTAGGTTAAATATCTTACATGTGTATTATTCTCCATCTTACCAACTTCTGTATCCCTATCAAATTCAAGCATTCACCACCTCCCACTTGACTTGAATGAAAGCAAGTTTTTATCCAAATTTCCCTCAGACCATTCTGATCATCTTAGCTTCTTATTCATATAATCATTCTTCAGTGGTTTCCTAGAGTCTATAGCATAAAATCTAAAAGCAACAAGGCATATCCTCAATGCACCCTCCACCCCTCCACCCTTCCTTTGGTGGTACACTTAGATTTCTTTTGGGAATTAACTTTTCCTGTATTGTGGTCAGTGTTGGTAGGACAATAAATCAGAGTGCCCTAGATGGGTGGGTCCACAGTATAAGGTCAATTATACTTTTTCAGGATTTTAAATCCTGAGTCAAATTATTCAGGGATGGGGAAAAAAATGTGTTGGCGCTCACTCACTCTGACAGTTGAGTAGTTCCTGCTGCTTAGATTTCTGCAGCTGCCCTTGATCCTATTTCCAAGCCTAGTTCAGCTTTCCCGTCAATTCTGTGAGCTACTCATCTTTCCAATAAATTCTCTTTTTGTTTACATTAGCCAAATCAGTTCTTCTGCTTATGACCAAAAAACCATAGCAGGAACATGGACACTATTTCCCAGCCTTACCACTCACCACATCACACACTCTGTTATTCTCTCTTGCAATAGTGAACTCCTGATAGTTCTCTTACCCAAAATGTACCTTTACCCCCTACCTCTTAAGAAGCCCATTGACACACATCTCAGTTCAGGGCAAGTACTATGTCCTCTCCAAGGCTACTCTGCCTTCCCTGTCCCACTCCCATCGTAACTGATGCACTGCTACACCTTGAACATAACTATTGTCTCCATTTTAATTTTTTATTTTTTTTTTTAAAGAGATATTTTAATATATTTTATTTATTTATTTATTTAGACAGAGGAGAGAGGGAGGGAGAGATACAGAGACAGAGAGAGAACTGAACTAGGGGAGCTCCCAGTTCAGCACATGGGTCCGCACGGGCAGGGGCCGGGATTCGATCCCCGGTCCCCGGTGCTGCAAAGTGAGCGCCTAACCCACTGAGCCATCCCGGCTTCCCCTCCATTTTAATTTTTGTACGTCTCCCACTAGGCTCTTAAGATCTTTGCAAATAGGGGCTGTGTCTTCTTCTCTCTGATTCCCCAAGACACTCTAGCCTGAACCTGGCTCCAAAAAGTCACTCCAGAATAGTTGCTAATGAGTGCACAAATGAAGCCTACTATGTTAGACACAGAATTAACGCAGCTTTACAGCCACCGTTCAGTGTTCTCTATCTTAAAGGTAAGAATGTGCTACTCATACATGTAGTATTCCCATTTTGCTTCTTTTAAAATTGCCTTCTCATAAGGTGACCAACTTTTTTCCAAGGAGGACAGCTGATTCTGGGTGGTGAGCACATAATGCGAAGCATAGGTGATGTGATGTGGACTTGTACATCCGGAAACTATCTGATTGTTACCAATCAATGTCACCCCAATAAATTTAACAATTTAAAAAAAAGAAAGAAATTGATTGCAGAACCAAAGAAAAGAAAAGGAGGACTTCTAGTATTACATATCAAAAAGGAGGACATCTAGGAGGACACTTTTTGAGGGAGGACAGAACTTCCAAAAGGAGGACTGTCCTCCCTAAAGGAGGACAGTTGGTCACCTTATTTCTCAGAAAGAAGAGCCGAGAAAGAGTTTCCTTTCCTGTATCAAGATTCTGCTATTTGAATGGCTTCTCAAAAAGCGAACTATGGATGGCATCCTAACAAGTTACACAACAGGAAACAGAACTTCTTTTCCCTTCTTTCCCTCATTCCTGGAATTTGCTGGTTTGGCCCTTCCTAAGGAATGTTTTCATTAGAATTTGTTTCCATTACAAAGCTTTTTAATCTAAAACATTCAGGGTTTGCCATCAGGTGGCTTTCAAGTTATAAACAAGAATGTACTTTGGGGAACTTGGTAAGTCCAGAATGTGGAAGTATCTCATACAAATCGAAGAGGCTAATGATGCAATGTGGAGAGATCAGCAGCCTTAGGCTTAAGTTCCTGGCCCTTCTAATTGACATCACAATTAAATGTCTTTCATCAGAGACTGTTCTGAATCTAACCAGTTTACTCTAGTTCACTGAGGAGAATGGAGGAAGTGAAGTTAAAATATTAAAAAATGAATGCCTCAGGAGAAAATTACTGAGGATGGGAAAGAATGAGGCAGGGGAATATTTATTTTCATTATAAGTCCTTTTGTACTATTTATTTTATAACCATAAACATGTATTACTGTTTTTTTTGTTTTGTTTAAATTTTATGAGTATATAACACATATTTGCTTCTTCTGTTCATTGATATCATTTAACAAAATACTGTAACCCTAGTGATTATTTCCCCTATACCCATTAGACCAATGGTTTCCAAATGCTTTTAAAATAAACTTTAATGAATTGTAGTTTGCACACAATAAAATGCACATACAGTTCAATGGGTTTCAATGGATGGATACATTGATAGTATTGTCACAATCAAATATAGGACATTGATCTGTATCACCTAAAAGAATTCTGAGGGGAAGCCTGGATGGCTCAGTGGGTTACCGGTAAGTGCTCACTTTGCATCGCCGGGGACCGGAGTTCAAATACCGGCCCCAGCCGGTGCGGAACCATATGCTGAACTGGGAGCTCCCCCAGTTCAGTTCTCTCTCTGTCTCTGTATCTATCTCTCTCTCTCTCTCTCTCTCTCTCTCTCTCTCTCTCTCTGTCAAAAATAAATAAATAAATAAATAAATAAATAAATAAATAAAAGCTTTCAACAGAAAGCAAAAATAGCAGGTTAAAAAAAAAAAAGAAGAGTTCTGTTTTGCCCCTTTGCAATCAATCTCCCTAGCCCCCAGGCAACCAGTGATCTGCTTTCTATGACCATAGATTATTTTGTATTTACTGGAGTTTTATATAATAAAATCATGTGCAGTAGGTGCTCTTTTGCATCTAGCTTATTTTGCTCCAAAAGTTTTTTGAGTTATCCATGTTATGTGCATCATAGTTTTCCACTATTTATTTATCTATTTGAGTATTGTTGGAAATTTGAATTCTAGTTTAGCACTATTAGAAATAAAGCATAAGCATTTTTGTCCAATTCTTTGTATAGGTATAAGAGTATGCTTTCATTACTTTCAGAATAAATCGCAAGGAGTGGATTGTGGGCTGATAGCTTTAAAACAAATTGACAAACTGTCTTCTAAAGTGATTGTATATTTTATAGTTCTAGTTGCTCCTCATCCCGCTACACTTGGTATTTCCAGTCTTCCTTTTAACTAAACAAATAAACAAACAAACAACAACAAAAGCCCAATCAACTTTATTGAGGCAGAAATACCTAGGAGCTGGATTTATGGATTGTGTGGTAAGTGAATATTGAACTTTTAAGAAAAAATAATCAGAACTTTTTCCAAAGTGGAAGTATCATTTTAATATGAGAGTTCTGGTTGCTCTAAATTCTCACCTATGTTTGGTTGGTATAGGTCTTTTAATTTTATCAACTATTGTGAGTATGTGGTGGTGTCTCATTGTGATTTTTAATTTGCATTCTCTGATAATGAATAATAGTGAACATCATTTCATGTACTTACTGGCCATTCTTATACTTATATCTTCTTTTGATATATATTCTTAGTTTCTTGTTCATAGCTTTTGTCCATTTTTAAATTGGATTGTTTTATTGAGTTATAAGATTTCTTTATATATACGGGATACAAATCCTTTGTCAGAACATATGTATGACAAATATTTTCCCCCGGTCTGTAGCTTGCTTATTCATTTCCTTTGAAATATATTTCAAGGAGCAGAACGTTTTATTATGGTTTGTGCTTTCTGTATCCTAAGAAATTTTTGTCTATTTCAGTGTCATGAAGACTTCCCTATTGTTTCCTTTGAAATTGTTTATAGTTTTTGCTTTTATATATAGGTTTAGGATTTATTTTGAGTTAATTTTGTATGGTGTAAGATAAAGAATGGATTCATTTATTTCCCCCATATGGATACCTAGTTATTCTGCAACTGTTTGTTTAAAAAGACAGCTTTTCCCTCATTGAATTTATGTTGGCACTTTTGTCAGAAATTTAAAAAAAAAAAAATGGCCTTATATGTGTGGCTCTATTTCTGGGCTCAATATTGTTTCATTGATTTCATGATTATATACACCAATACCACACTATTTTGATTATTGTTGCTTTAATGTCTTTAAAGCAGGTAGTAAAAATCCTCAAACTTTATTATTTCTTTTCTAAATTGTTTTAGCTCATCTGGGTCCTTTGGATTTCTATACAAATTTGGAATTACTTTGTCAGTTTCTACATAAACGCCTGCTTGGATTTTGACTGTGATCATAATAAATCTACAGATCAATTTGGGAATAATATTTTAACAACACTGAGCCTTCTGTTGTATATCTTTCATTTATTTGCATCTTTATTTCTCTCAGCAACATTTTACAGTTTTCACAGTGCTTGCACATATTAAATGTATCTTAAGGATATCATATTTTTGAACATTACTGTAAATGGTATTTTTTAAATTTCAGTTTCTGATTGTTCATTGCTAGTATTTTTGGTATATTCATAGTTTTGTATATTGACAGTGCATCCTATGACATTGCTAAATTCACTTCTAGGTTCTCTAGTAGCTTTTTGTAAATTCCTTAGGATTTTATATGCATGAGACCATGTCATGTAAAAATATAAATTTACTTTTTAAATTTCTAATCTATATGCTTTTTGCTTATTCTTCTTGCCTATTCCACTAGTTAGTACCTAGTAGTTCAATTTTGAATTGAAGTAGTGAGAGCAGAATCCTTTCTTTGTCCTCAATCACATGGGGAAAACATGTTAGTAACAGGGTTTTTTCCCAATTAAAAAAATGTGATAAATTACATGCCACATAAAATGTATCATTTTATTCATTTTTACATGCACAGTTCATTGGTATTAAGTATATTTATACTATTCTGCAACTAGCACTACTATAATCTCCAGAATTCTTTTCATCTTTCAAAAATAAAACTTTGTAAGCATTAAACAATAATTCCCCATTCCTTCCTCCCCCATCCCTAGCAACCACCATTCTGCATTCTGTCTCTATGATTTTTGACTACTTATAGCACCTCATATTTGTTTTTTTGTCTGTTTGCTTTTTTTGTGTGTGTGTGTGTGTGTGTGTAACTGGCTTATTTCACTTAGCCAGGTTTTGGTTGTATACATTTTCTCCATCCACTTTTAATTTTATTGATTTCTACTTTTGTTATTATTTACTTAATTCTGTACTTACCCCAAGTTTAACTGACTCCTCTTTTGCTAGCTTAAGGTGAAAGCTGAGATTATTGGTTTTAGATCTTTCTTCTTTGTGTAAGTATTTAAAGATATAAATTTTCTTCCATGCTTATCTTTAGCTTTTTTTTTTTTTTTTTTTTTACTTTAACAAACAGTACAAGCCCACATGCCCCAGGCATACAATTGAGAAAAAAAGTTTCACAAAAATACACTTTTCCTTACTACGTGCAAAGCACTCTGATATTTTCTATTCTATCCCATTATTTAAAAATGCTGTTCATGACTAAATTAAAGCATAGTCTAGACATTTTTTTTTTTTTGCAATGACTTATGTTAAGATTGAGTTGCTGATTATGCCCTGATAACAAGTTGACAGCTCTTCCTTTTTGAGGAGATCTATTAAATTGTAGAGTCAAAGGCTCAAATCCTATGAATACGTGGAATATACTAAATTTTGTCTTAGGGTGAGCCTAGCAATTTACCTAGGTTCTTATTTCAAAATAAAATTTTTATTTCATATGATAAACAAAATTTTCTATATTATCCCTGGTGAGAGTTCTGAAGATATTTTTAAAATACCTCTTATCAAGAGTATATAGACTTTGGGTTTATTTTAGGGTTTCTGTGATTAAAATAGTTTACTCATTACATTGTTCCCACTTACAGATCAGGGATTCAGATGGTCCCAATATATATTATGTTCTCATTAATAATCATAGTATCTAATGCAGGTAAATTATAGAAAATGACAAGAAGCCTTTCAGATATAAATGAAGAAGCAAGAATTTTGAAAGTCAAAAGTATGCCATGCCTGGGATATTGGGATACCTCAAAAGGTTGAGCACTTGCCTCGCAACCATGAGGTCTGGGAATCAAATCTCAGCCCTGGCTCATGCAAACCCATATGCTGAACTGTGGTGCAACTGGTATCACTGACACGGCAACGAAGGTTCTCTCCTCCCATGCAGGAGGCCCCCAGTTTGGTTCCTGCCTTGATGGCCCCACATCTACCTGTGTGGGTTAAAACTATTTCACTACTAATGATGTACAACTATGGAGACTGCTCTGGGCTTTCCCCTTTTTCTCTCTCACCTTCTCTCAATAAAATAAATCTTTTTTTAAAAATGTACGTCGTGGAAGCTGGGATGGCTCAGCAAGTTAAGCGCTTGCTTTGCAGCCCCGGGGACCAAGATTGAGGATCGAATCCCAGTACTCCAGCCCGTGTGGTCCCTTATGCTGAACTGGGGTGTGCTTCCCATGCAGGAGGTCCCCAATTCGGTTCTCACCCCCCACCCCCGGTTTGGCCCCTGGCTCAAGGGGGTGTGCCTCCAATACGGGAGGCTCCCAGTCCAATTCTCACTCTACACAACCCCCGCCCACCTGTGTGAAACCATGTTGAGAACTGATGATGTGCAACTATGGAAACTGCTCGGGGCCCTCCCCTTCTCTCTGTCTCTGTCTGTCTCTCTCTGTTGAAAAACAAAAATAAATCTTAAAAAAAAAATCTTTACAAAGGTTATGTAACAGCATAGGAAAGCATTAATAAGGTAGGATAAATACATATGTGTGTGATTATAATCATGTGGTATGGAAGAGCTATGCGCAAACACTGCTACCTGATTTTCTGTCAGGTTAGGGAAATAAGAGTACATTTTTTCTTGCTTTCCTATATATATATATATTTTTTGTAAAGGTTTATTTTTATTATTTCTGACAGAGAGAGAGATACAGAGACAGAGACAGAGAGAAGGGGGAGGGCCCAGAACAGTTTCCATAGTTGCACATCATTGGTTTTTCCACATAGCTTCATTCCACAGGTGGGCATGGGGCTGCACAGGGCAGGAACTGGGCCGGGGTCTCACCTCAGTGAGAACTGAACTGGGTGCACTCCCCAGTTCAGCATATGGGTCCGCACGGGCCAGGGCTGGGATTTGATCCTTGGTCCCCAGGGCTGCAAAGTGAGCACTTAACCCACTGAGCCATTCTGGCTTCCCCATATTTTTAAAATTCTATTTAATAGAACATGAATTTTAAAATAAAACATCTATTTAAAATATTATGTTAGGATTATAAAATGAAAAAAAAAATGATATAAAAAGCACAGTAAGTATATTTAGTATGGTTACAATTATGTTTCAAGTATATGAGTATGTTTCAAGTGTGTGGAGAGAAAGAGAATGAGATAAAATTGAAAGAAAAAATGCCAAAGTGCTTGGAAGAGTTGTATAATGTGGGCTTACCATTGAGTATCTTTTTCTCTTTATTTCTAATTTTTCTGTAAGGAATTTATTTTACTTTTATAATACAGTGTAAATGACTTTTTTATTGTTACATTTATTGGGGTGACATAGGTTAGTAAAAATTACATAGACTCCAGGTATACAATTCTATAAAACCTCATCTATGTGTTGAGTTATATGTTCATCACCCAGAGTCAGTTCTCCTTCCATCACCATATATTCGGCTCCCTTTCCCTCCACTCCCACCCCCTGTAAATTCCTTCTTGATACATATACCTGGCTATTCACCCTCAAGCTCCCCAGTTTGCTGCAGGCCTCATCTCAGTTTGCTTCTGGCACTTGCTTTGTGTCAAAACAATGAGACACCAATAGGGCATTAAAATTCTATTGTATCATGTTGGGATTTTTCAAGCCCACAGCCAGATTGGGGGCAACACTGTTGCAGTGATTTTTCATTCTATAGTTGAAAGAACATTGTATAAACAAAGGAACAAGAAACTGGTTCTATTCTCAATGCTGAATTTTTGTCCAGGGAAGTCATTTATCTCTGTTTTCTAATTCCCAAATTAAAAACATCAGATTACTTGTAAGACTATCTAATTGTAGGTCATGTACAGAAAAGTCAGATCAGAAATGTCAGACCTGGGGAAGCTGGGATGGCTCAGCAGGTTGAGCACTTACTTGCTTTGCAGCCCGGAGGATCGAGTCCCAGCCTCAGCCTGTGCAGACCCATATGCCTAACTGGGGTGTGTTCCCCAGTTCGGTTCTTACTGGAGCGAGTCTCCCATGTGGGAGGCCTCCAGCCCGATTCCTGCCCTGAGCGGCCCCCACCCACCTGTGAGGGACAAAACCGTGTGGAAAACTGATGATGCACAACTGTGGGAACTGCACTGGGCCCTCGGCCTTCTCTCTGTCTCTCTCTGTCTCTGTCTCTCTGTCAAACACAATAAAATATATCTCAAAAAAAAAAAAAAGGGAATGACAGATCTGAGGAGGATGGAGGAAATTAGTGTAGACTGAAGCAAAACCCCATGAGACTGGGAAAGCAGGCACTATGGTTTCTGAGCAACCCAACTAGAAAAATACATAGTAAGTAAAGAACTCAACAGGGTTTTGGGACAAGAACACAGCATTTCCCAAAATCCTGGACAAATTTTAGACTAGAAATCTGAGTAATGGCACAGAGCACTAGCAACAGGGCTTAAACAACCCCAGGATTGTTTAACACTCCATCTAGCAAAGTACGGAACTTCGCAGTAGGTTCTGACTGCACACATGGGATTTAGGTAGGCACAAAGTGGGAGCTAGATGAGGATGTGAAATAAAATACAGTTCCAGATATACAAGTATTTCCCTGATAAAATACTGCCATGGAACCCAAAGGCTCATTTCATTCTAGAAATGACCTCTCAAATACTAAAAACTGTCGAATAGAACTTTCCAAAATGATGGAAATGTTTTATATCTACGATGTTCATTTGGTAGCCACTAGGCACATGGGATTATTGAGTACTAGAAATATGGCAAGCGAAACTGAGGAAACTTAGCTTTTAATTTTATTTCATTTTACCCTATTTTAAATTTAAATAACTTATGTGGCTAGTAGCTACCATGTTTAGTGGTACAGCAAAGGGCCAAGACAGTCCTATTGTTCCTTTTAAGCATTGTCATAAAACACACATAATAAAAGAAGAATCCTTTTTTAAAATATGAAAAACATTACATTTTTCTTCGTAGCCTGTATGTACATATGTATATATGTTGTGTGGGGTAAGTTAATGGTTCCGTAAAGCTAAGTCAGTTTCAGGAATTTATAGAAACTCATTATCTTACCAGAATAACCCTAGATTAACCACATTCTGGGCTCAACTTGAAGCTGCATTCATCCAAGATGAACCAGAAACCACCCTGGCCCCCAGTGACCTTCTAAAATACAGACAAAGTGAGACACAGCGAATGCAGGGCTGAGCTGACTGCTCTTGGGCCTCCCATCATCTTAACCTTAGACTAGATCTGGCCTCTGGAGTTTGGAAGGGCACAGCTCTCCTTTCACTGGAACTCGTAATAGAATCAGCTGATGAAGACAAGGATGTTCCTAATCATAGACTGTCCCTATGTTTTCCCTTAAGTGCAATAAGTAATAGAGTCCTGTAAAATCAAATTACAGATTTCTAACCTGGACTCTAAACCTAGAAATCCAGACTATTCCAATTTATTCCTACCCTGATCCAATTAAGAAAAGATATAACCTAATGCAAAACAGGTTTACTGGTTATTATACACAAAAGAATGTGAAAAACTTGGAAGTATTTAATATAAAAAAAAGGCTTGATACAAGCTGCCTTCCTTTCACACTAAGAAAGTATACCAACTCCAAGCAAATGAGAGTGGAATCAAAGTTCAACTTTACATAATAGACATACTAAAAAGAAGCTCTTGCTTTGCTAGAAAAAAATGGACAAAATTTTCTAAAAATAAACGTACTAAAAGGAAATTAAGCGGAAACTGGGATGGCTTAGTGGGTTAAGCACTCACTTTGCAGCCCCAGGGACCAAGGATCGAATCCCAGCCCAGCGGACCCATATGCTGAACTGCTGTGTATTCCCTATGTGGGAGTTCCCCAAATCAAGCCCTCAGCTTGAAGGGGCATGCCTTCCATGCAAAGAGGCCCCTGGCCGGGTTCCCACCCTGCGTGACTCCTTCTCCCTACCCTGCCCACCTGTGTGGAACAAAACATGTTGAAAACTGATGACATACAACTATGGAGACTGCTCTGGGCACTCCCCCTTCTCTCTGTCTCTCTCTGTCTCTTTATGTCTCTATCAAAAACAATAAAATATGGGGAAGCTGGGATGGCTCAGTGGGTTAAGTGCTCACTTTATAGCCCGGGGACCAAGGATCGAATCCCTGGGCCTGTGCAGACCCATATGCTAAACTGGGGAGTGCTCCCAGTTCAGTTCTCACTGGGATGAGACCCCGACCCAGTTCCTGCCCTGTGCAGCCCCACGCCCACCTGTGGAATGAAACTATGTGGAAAAACCAATCATGTGCAACTATGGAGACTGTTCTGGGCCCTCCCCCCTCTCTCTGTCTCTGTATCTCTCTCTCTCTCTCTCTCTCTTTCAAAAACAATAAAAATAAATCTTAAAAAAAACACAACAATAAAATAAATCTTTAAAAATAATGGAAATTAAAACTGGGATATTGATTCCTATAACATTAACTATTGTTTGTCTATGACATAAGACAGATAAAACATTAAAAACTAAAGTTAATATTTTCCACCTTTATTGAAGAATAATTGACAAATCAAAAGTTAACATTGTAAAAGGGGAAACAGTACTAATAAAGTTGTCAGGTACCAATTATTTTTAAACCTATGGCTAAGAGTGTTACCAACTTCCCTTAAACTAAAGAACACAACCAAATTTTACAACTATAGATTTTTCTAGATACTAAACCCAAAATTTTTCCCTCCTTCAAATCCTTTAAATCCAAATGATGAGAAATAATTCACTCTGGCCACTGGGAACATTTCTACCCAGTGACATAATCAGAAAATTTACTTCTATTATTTAACTTATTCATTTCCATCTTAATCAAATTCTAGGAATGTAGGAATAAGCTAGAGGATATAATTTTCCCCAAAATCCATGACTTAGGCATAACTAAATTCACAACATGAGAAATAAATTTAAACACTAATGAAGGCCCTGATGGCAAGAGAACTGAATCACCTTTGTGGTCTCAAGGACAAATTGCAGATCTCTAAGGCAGAATTGAAGACGGATTTATCCAGGAATCAGCCTTCTCCAAGGCTGGACAGGGAGGAAGCGCAGACAACACAGTTTCTCTAAAAGGGTGAAAGTTGTCACTTGGAGACACTCTGGTTTCATGAGGAAGAGAAGGAAATACTGAAACATCTTGTTTGCTGCATTTTAAATCTTCCCTGTTTTCCATCATCAGTAAATGTTCTATCTCCTCTTTCAAAGACAAACCTGTCTGACTCTCCTCTTTGGGTATCTTAAGGTGTTCTTTTTTATTTATTCTCTGGTCCTCTGACCCCTCTGACTCAGGGCAAATTACTTTGTTATTGGAATCCTCACTGGCTTCCTCCTTCATGGGAGGTAAATATGGAGGATCTGATGTAGTTTGTTTACTCTTAGCTTCTTCTTTCAGCAAATCTACACCCTTATGAGATGTAAAATTTGGAGCTTTATATGGCGTAGAATTTTCACAAAGTAAGAAACCTTTTACTTTTTCCTCTTTCCCTGCTGTTTCTGTCACTAATTTCTTTGGATGTAGCTCTGTCCTTATTAGGAGTCCCTGCGAATTCATACTGTATTCTTTTGCAGCTCTCTCTCTGCGCTGCTTCTGAAAGTCCTTGAGTTGAAACAGTTCCTCTGGAAGCTTCATACATGTAGGCTAAGAAAAGAAAATGAACAGAAGTCCACTATAACTAAACTGAATACACTCCTTAAAAATCTCTTCTGCTCTACTTAAGAGTATTTGACCAGCAAGATTGTGTTCAAATGTGTTCTTATAGCACCCTCTAGTGTCAACTACAGTAGTACTATTTTTTGAGTAACATTTTAAAGCCAGTTTTGTGTGTATAAAGATTATACAGTGAAAAGTAAGTCTCCCTTTTCAACTGTGATTACATAAATACTGCAATAATAAATATATTTTAAAAAGTCCTCTTTGTTACATGTGACAAATAATTTTTACTAGGTCGTTTGACTTTTAACTCTGTTCACAATATTTTCACCATACAAAAAAATTTAAGTCAAATTCATTAATTTTTTAAGATTTCTGAGTATTTCTGTGTTGCATAGAAAATTATTCCCTCATACAACTCAATAGCATCAGAGCAAATAATCCAATTAAAAAGTTGGCAAAGGACCTGAATAAACATTTTTCCAAAGAAGACATTCAAATGAACAACAGGTACATGAAAAGATGCTCAACAACACTAATCATCAGAGAAATGCAAATCAAAACCACAATGAGATATCACCTCACAACTGTTACGATGGCTACTGTCAAAAAGACAAGAGATAGCAAGTGTTGGCAAGGATATAGAGAAAAGGGAACTCTTATACAGTATTGGCAACACATAAACTGTTACAGCCATTGTGAAAAACAGTATGGCAGTTCCTCAAAAAATTAAAAATAGAACAACCATATTCAAAGAAAATGAAATCACTGTCTTAAAGAGATACTGCCACTTCCATTTACATTGCATTATTCATGACAGCCAATATATGAAAATAACCTAGGTGTCCATCAAGAGATGAAGAGATTAAGAAAATGTAGTGTGTGTGTGAAGGTCTGTTGGGAAAGTATCCAGCCATGTAATCATTCTTGTTATATTGGCAATGGCTAGATTTTTTTCTGGACAGCCCGTGTGTATGTGTGTATGTATGTGTGTGTACACACACATACATACAATAGAATATTATTCAGCCATAAAAAGAAGGAAATTCTGCCATTTGCGACAACATGGTTGAACTTGGATGGTATTATGCTAAGTGAAATAAGCCAGACTGAGAGATAAATATTGTATATTACTTACATGTGAAATCTTTTTTTTTTAGTATATGTGCTGCCAAAGCAAGCACTACATGTGAAATCTTATTAAAAAAAAGGTGATTTAACAGAAACAGAAAATGGTGGTTGTCAGGGACTTGGGGGCAGGGGGAAATGGGGAAATGTAAGTCAAAGGTACAAACTTTTAGTTATAATAAGAATAAGTTTTAAGGATATAATGTACAGCATGATTACTACAGTTAATCATTTGGTTTTTATACTTGAAAGTTGCTGATGGGGAAGCCGGGATGGCTCAGTGGGTTAAGCACTCACTTTGCAGCGCCGGGGACCCAGGATCGAATCCCGGCCCCAGCCCGTGCGGACCCATGTGCTGAACTGGGGAGTTCCCCCAGTTCAGTTCTCTCTCTGTCTCTGTATCTCTCTCTCTCTTTCTCCCTCTCTCTCTGTCAAAACAATAAAAAAAAAAAAAAAAAAAAAAATTTAAAAAAAAAAAAAAAAGTTGCTGAGAGTAGATCTTAAGCATTCTCATTACACACATAAAAGTTAACTATGTGAGGTGAAGGATGTGTTAATTATCTTGATCTTAGTAATCATTCCACAAGTGTATATGTATATCAGATCAATAAGATATACACTTTAAATATATAAAATTAATTTTGTCAATTATTCCTCAATAAAGTTGAAGGGGAGCTAAAAGATAATTTTCTTTTAATTCTGGTTTTTTTCCCAACAATTTTATAATTCCATTTTTTTTACATAAATATTTGATCCGTGGCGGTTGTTTTGGTGTAATGAGATAGCAACCTAGTTCTGATTCTCCTTCTCCACAATTGTCAGTCAATTGCCTAACATCATTTACTGAATACTTGTCTATGTCTCATTGATAGGAAATTCTACCTTTGTCACAACCGTAGATCTAAATAGTAGATCTATTTCTGGGTTCTCTGCTCTGTTCCACTGATCTACCTACACTATACCAGTCTCAAACTGTATTTAGTGTAGACTTATGTTGTAATATCTGACAGTACTTATTTATGTTCATTGATCTTTACAAACTCTATTATCAGAGTTTGCCAAGATAATGCTGGTGTTAATATTTTTCGAAGAATAGAATTAAAAAGTTAATTTAGGAATAATTAACAGCTAAAAATACTTAGTGTTCCCATTCAAGTTCTTTTATGTCATTCAGTAATATTTTAATGTTTTCTTCATCTCTACGAGGTGGACCCCAAAAGGCCCATAATTTATTTATAAAAAAATGTATTTTACATGTTTAAACTTCCCTTGATATTAATGAGATTGCTTTTACTGTTTCCAATCAAACATTATGTAGCCTTCTTGAGATACATGTTTTATCATGTTAAAATATCTATTCCAACTTTAATCAGTAATGTAAGCAGAATAAATAATTTTTTTCCCCAGTATTAAACAGTGAGAGAAAAATACAAAAGTGTTATAAAATTGGGGAAGCTGGGATAGCTCAGCGAGTTAAGCACTCGCTTTGTGGCCCTGGAGCCCAAAAATCAAATCCTGGCCCCAGCCCAGGCGGACCCATATTCTGAACTGGGGTGGGCACCCAGTACAGTTCTTGTCGGGGCCTATGCAGGAGGCTCCCAACCCAGTTCCTACCCTGTGCAGTCCCGTGCCCATCTGTAGAGTGAAACTAAATGGAAAACTAATGCTGTCAACTGTGGAGACTGCTCTGGGCCCTCACCCTTCTCTCTTGCTCTGTCTCTCTGTCTGTCAAAAAACAATAAAAAATAAATCTTAAAAAAAAAAGTG
>PVKE010029288.1:0-20366 GCA_004027555.1 Craseonycteris thonglongyai | reverse complement strand
TATCATGTCTGGAAAGCTGACAGCGATATTGGTTTCCGAGAGAAAAGTAAGGAAAAACATTGGGGAACCTTTTATTCTTCCTCCTTGGCGATATCAGAGAATTTAGAAGATGCAAAGCTTGCAATTAGGAGAAAAGCAAGCTGGGTTAAAAAACATTGAATTGTTAGAATCTCCCCATGTTTCTGATTTTGGAAGCATATGGAAGCAATCACAGAACCTGTCATGGGGACTAAAATTAGCATTTGTTGTCAGAGAAATGGTGGGATGTCCCTTTTTTATACGATGAAAGATTTGCTTGTGATTGTTCCCTGCCTTTGGAGTATTTTTTAATCTATGAGAAGTGGGTTAGTGGCAAGATGCTTACTCCATGTTCACCACTAGTTTCCCCTTTTTACTCCTCCTCCTAAATAAAACTATTTGATTTGGAAAGATAAATTAATGGCAGTAAAGGCACTAATAATGCCCAGGTTGCTAAAATTTCTCCTCAGAGAGCATCATGTAGAATATGTAGAAAAATAGTTTTTATTCTACATCAAGTCAAGGAGAACTTAAGACCACTTTGATGGTAACTCTATTTCAGAGCTTGTTTTATATTGGGATTATGTTTTAAAGAGGTATCATGAAGTCAGTGAATAAAAAAAAAATTCTCACACCAACAGATTTCCTCTTTAAAAAATCCTCTTAAGTTTCAGGGTTTTCATGCACTGAAGGCACTTTCCCAGATCCTGAGCTGCACCGTGGGAGAGTCATCATTCATCTCACCGGGTTCTGAGTCCCATCCTCATTGAGGTGAAATGGAGTAAACCAGACACTGCTGTTTCTATTATTTTTGTCCCAGAATGTAGAGTTTCTATTAATTAAATGTACATATGATATCCCATCACTCTCTTTTTAAGTGTACAATTGATACTAATATATTATGTTCATATTTAGGTAGCAGGGATAATTTTGCTAATTATGAATGTGTCAGAAATCATAATGTTCAACAATTATTCACATTTCCTAACTCCTATATTCAAGTTTGTATCTGACCTCCCAATCCTTTGGAACTTTCATTTGCCATTGCCACATTGTTAGCTATCTGCAACAGCTCAAAACTCTTATAGGCTTCCTTCTTTTTAAAGGCTGAATTATATTCATTATATTTGTGAGGGTTGTTTAGAAAAATTTCAACCATAAATGCCTCTATTATTCATATTACATGGCTGGATACTTTCTGGACAGCCTTCATATTTGTAAGTATATTAATATATTAATATCAGTATATAATTTCTTTATCTGTCTATTCATTAACAAACAATTCATATCTTGGTTATTGTGAATAATGCTATCATGAGTTTGGGAATAGTAGTCAGTCTTGAAAAAGAGAGGAATCTTACAATTTTCAACAAGGATGAATTTAGAGAATATTATGCTGATTGAATTAAGGCAGTCACAGAAAGACAAATGCTGCATGATCTCACATATATGTGGAATTTAAAATATTCAGACTCATAGGAGTAGAATGTAGAATGGTGGTTGCTGGAAGCTGGGAAAAGAGTAAAATGGAGAGATGTTATTTAAGGGCTATAAAGTTTCAGTTATGCAAGATGAGTAAGTTCTACAGATCTGATGCACCCTGTTTCCCCGAAAATAAAACAGTGTCTTATATTAATTTTTGCTCCCAAAGATGCGCTAGGTCTTCTTTTCAGGGGAGGTCTTATTTTTCCATGAAGAAGAATACAGTACACATTTATTGTTGAACAAAAAAAAAGGAAATTTATTACCTGTGTATGGTATGGTAGTAGTTGTCATCACAAACCAGCATAACCAGACAAGCTGTGAATCCTACAGTATCAAGAATTTCTTGTTACTACCGTTATCTCCATGTACAACAATCTATGGTACATTTACTCATTTATTCAATGACAGTCATGTGATCATCTTCTGATTAAAAGAGACCTCGCACTTCCTGTCTGCTTCAGCTGCGCTGCGGCCAACAGTGAGCTGCATGGCGGCGCCCGCTGCTACGGTCCAGAGTCCAGAGTTACCGTAGCTTCGGGGGACCTTATTATCAGGGGGGCCTTATTATCGGGGAGGCCTTATGTTCGGGGGAGGCCTTATTATCAGGGAGGTCTTATTTTCAGGGGGATGCCTTATATTTCAGCGAGAGGCAAAACTGTAAGTAGGTCTTATTTTCGGGGGATGTCTTACTTTCGGGGAAACACGGTAAAACAATGTGACTATAGTTAACAATTTTATATTCTATATTTGAAATTTGCTAAGACACTAGATCTTAAGTGTTCTTAAGACATACAAAAACATAATAACTATGTTAGGTAATGGATACAGCAATTAGCTTGATTGTGGCAATTATTTCATAATATATACATACATCAAGTTGTTTACCTTACTTGTGTACAATTTTTATTTGTCAATCATATCTCAATAAAGCTGGTGGGGAGATAAATTTTCTAATTAAAAAAATATTAAGAGCTAACAGAACCTTGTTAATCAATAACTCAACCAGATAGTATTGGTTGTATATATCCTAGCCACATTATCAAATAGTAGAATAGATGAACATGGAGCCATTCCATAGTATTATATAAGTAAATAAAATATGAAATACTGATGATAGTTCAGATATGAAATATTGATGATAGTTCAGATTTTGTATGGATTTTTATATCTGAGATTGGGTGATTTCTTAAATAACCATTCTTGTGATGCTGATTTGTCATTTAGGCTATAAAATCTGTTAAGGGTAAAAACACAAATAACATAAATACAGTTGGTAGATTATTAGAGTATGCCTCCCAGTGAATCACACCTTCCCATCTTTATACATATGTTTAGTCCCACTTCGATTCTAAGCTTGGTCATCTGACTTTCTTTGGCCAATCAGACATCAGCAATTGTGACACAAGCAGAGACTCTAACAAGACTGGTGCTTTGAGACTAGCTTTCTTGAAACACTGCCACCTTATGAAGAAGTCTGGGCTAAATTGCTAGAGACACACAACCCAGCTGACAGCCACCACCAAACTCCAGACAAGTGGAAGATCACTTCTTATTATCCAGCTTCAGTTGAGGATAGTTGAGGACAGTTGGGAGCAGCCACATGAATGAACAAAGAGAAGGTCAACAGAAGAGTCTCTAGCTGCACCCAGCCCAAATGGTTGACCATGCATTAATAAATGGTAGCTGTTTGAAATCATCAAATTTTGGGATCATTTGTTGCCTAACAATAAGTTACTGCTAGACTAAATGCAGATGGATTTTTTTAAGTTTTCTTTCTTCATCCCTCTCTTCCTCTTCCTTCCTTCCCTCCTCTTTCCCTCCCTCCCTTCTCTTCCTTCCTTCCTTCCTTCCTTCCTTCCTTCCTCCCTTTCTTCCTGCCTTCCTTCCTTCCCTCCTTTCTTCCTTCTCCCTCCTCATTCCTCCCTCTCTCCCTGCCTCTTCCCCTTCTCTCCCCACTTCTTTCTTCCTCTTAAATCTCACATGACAATGTGTTTGAGGATAGATAGTTCAGGACTGATACAGGACATCATTAAGAGACTTTCTATTGTTTGGTACAAATGTAATTGCGGTTTGCATTGTTGAAATTTGCTGTTTGATATTGGAATATATTCTTAAATAAATGTGGTTATGTCATTCATTTTAATTGCATTTCTTTTTTGATTTTTTGTTTATTTTTGCTAATGACTTATTACTTGCATTTATTTTATATTTATTTTAGACTATGAAAGTGATGTTAGACAAAAAGCCAATTCAAGGGATTTTCTTATTCAAATTCAAAATAGGTCTAAAGCAGTGGAGACAACTTGCAACATCAACAACACATTTGGCCTAGGAACTACTAATGAGCATATCATGCAGTGGTGGTTCAAGAAGTTTTGCAAAGGAGACAAGAGCCTTGAAGATGAGGAGTGCAGTGACTGTCCATCGGAAGTTGACAATGACCAAATGAGAGAAATCATTGAAGCTGATCCTCTTACAATGACACGAGAAGTTGCCCAAGAACTCAATGTGTACAGTTGTTTGGCATTTAAAGCAAATTGGAAAGGTGCGAAAGCTTGATAAGCGGCTACCTCATGAGCTGACTGAAAAGCCAAAAAATCGTCGTTTTGAAGTGTCATCTTCTTTTATGCTATGCAACAACAATAAACCATTTCTCGATCAGATTGTGATGTGCTATGAAAAGTGGATTTTATATGACAACCAGAGATGGCCAGCTCAGCGGCTGGACTGAGAAGAAGCTCTAAGGCACTTTCCAAAGCCCAACTTGCACCAGAAAAAGGTCATGGTCACTGTGTGGTGGTCTGCTGCCAGTCTGATCCACTACAGCTTTCTGAATTCCAGCTAAACCATTGCATCTGAATTGTATGCTCAGCAAATCGATGAGATGCACTGAAAACTGCAATGCCTGCAGCCAGCATTGATCAACAGAAAGGGTCCAATTCTTCTCCATGACAATGCCTGACTATGTCACACAACCAGTGCTTCAAAAGTTGAATGAATTGGGCTACAAAGTTTTTCCTCATCTGCCATGTTCACCTGACCTCTCACCAACCAACTACCACTTCTAACACCATCTTGACAACTTTTTATAGGGAAAATGTTTCCACAACCTGCAGGGTGCAGAAAATGCTTTCCAAGAGTCTGTTGAATCCTGAAGCATGGATTTTTACTCTATAGGAATACACAAACTTATTTCTCATTGGCAAAAACGTATTGATTGTAATGGTTAATATTGTGATTAATAAAAATGTGTTTGAGCCTATGTATAATGACTTAAAATTCATGGTCCAAAACCACAGTTTCTGCTGCACCTATCTAATATCTTTAGTGTCTTGGCTTGCTGTTCATGGCAAGGTGTCATCACACCCAATCTCAAGGCAGGAAGAAGGGAAAAGGACTTCATTAGCTGCTCCTATTCTGCTCATTAGGAGAGTAGAACTTTCTATAACATTTCTACCACACTTCCGCCATGGTTCATTGGACAGGAATGCATCATCTGGTCACTGAGAGCTGGCACTCTACCTAGGAAAGTGAGCATTTAGCTTTCGCAGTCTCCTCATGGATGCAGGGAAATGGGTTTGGGAATGGCTGCTGTGTTAGCCAGACAACCGTGTCAGGCATATTTCCTTTCTCCTTTCATTTCTTTTAATTTTTCAGTATTCCTAAAATTAGGAAAGGAACCAGATAAACCTGGCTTTGTGTCTATTCAAGAGTTAGGTAATACCAGTTTCCTTATCTGTAAAATATTTGAAACAATGTTGCATATGTCAAAAATGCATTTTGAATACTTAGTTATAATTTGAATAATCACAGAAAGACATGATATTCTTCATAAATAGATCTAAGATTTAGGTAAATTTATTTTATTTTATTTTACTTTATTTTATTTATTGTTTTGACAGAGAGAGAGAGAGAGAGAGAGAGAGAGAGAGAGAAAGACAGAGACAGAGAGAAATGTGGGAGGGCCCAGAGCAGTCTCTGTAGTTGTACATCATCAGTTTTTGACATAGTTTCATTTCACACTGGTAGGCGTGGGGCTGCGCAGGGCAGGAACTGGACCATAAGCCTCCCATATGGGAAGCATGCCCCTAGTTCAGCATATGGGGCTGGAGCTGAGACTCAATCCTCAGACCCTGGGGTTGCAAGGGGAGTGCTCAACTAGCTGAGCAATCCTGGCATCCCCAATTTAGGTAAATTTTGTTTGCCAGTTTTCTGATATATGAGGCAATATGACTTGGATAATAAAAATGGAATAGAGTGGCTTTAGCTCATCTTGTCTTCCTCATTAATCAGAGTCAAAATATCTCTGACAAATTTACCTCTAGATCCTGAACTTGTTCTAAGTTTCTATGAAAGTATTTTCAAGATGGAAAAAGTGATAACTGGTTATTTTATTCCATTTTGTAGGTAAGTTTAGGAGTCTGACATACAGCATGAAGAGACAAGAGTATGGTTATGTACAATTTGGAATGCTAAATTATGAGATGAGGTTTTGAGATGTGATAAAAGCAAACACCTCACTCAGTTAACCAGCTAGCTCTCCTGATGAACTTTCTTTCCACACTGCCCAGACTTTGGCCAGTTGGCATCACTAGACTTCTTTAAATTAGAGAAGACAGATCACCAATAAAATTTCTGAGCATTCATGAGCCAAACAATCTCTACATTACCTCAGAACTTTCAGAAACACGTTCATGAAAGGTGAAGGTATATTAGTCAGGCTTTGTTGCAATAACAAACATACTAATCTCAGTGATTTTATAAAATGTATGTATTTGTTTGTTTGTTTTGTTTTGACTTTTCTCATGCAGTGATCAGGCTCCAGGCAGATTCCATTGTATGGCAGAATCATCTGAGTGTGTGCCCTTCATGGGCACAAGTAAATAAATGATTGAAGATGAATGAGGTACATCAATTTTTGATGGCTTGGCCTGAAAATTACATGTGTTACTTCTTATAACCATCTATTGTCTAAAGTTAGTACATAGCCCAACACACCTACCAGGAGGGCTGGAAAATGTAGAAAATTTGGACATTTGGTGAGCACCAGCTTTTGTTTGCCATAGAGGGAACTGGTTTCTTGGTAATCATGACATTGAGGTTTAAATTAAGTGAGGTAGTATTTATAAAATAACTTGTAAAATTTGCTTCATGATGGCTGAGACCAGATCTGTTTTGTTCACTTCTAAATGCTAGGCGCTGGCAGAATGTTTGGCAAGTAGGAGGGGCTATAGAATGGATGAATTAAAAGACAGAATGATTGTATGACTTACTGAATGAAAGAGTGAGTGAATAAACAGACAACTACTAACTAATTTTTATACATGTTTTATCATCTTTGACTATAAAGAATAAAACTGATTTTCATCAACTAACAAAGTATTCAGCATATGGTATATACTATATGTGTTGATGAGAGCTTGATACCGGACTGACAATTAATGGTCTACCTATGATTGTTCTGCATGGTTTTTCTTTCCTTCCACAAGCAGGTTTAAAATTTTAATTAGGTTGAATTGTATCTTCCTTTGTCAGTTGGATTTAAGTATATTTTAGAAGTAGAATCTTGAAAAACTTTGTTCAATGTTGAAATACTAGGACAAATGTTCCCCATGTGTTGCACACAGTTAAAGGCATTTAATATAACTGTACTGTCTGTAGCACATTGCTTTCTTTCTTAAAGAACATAAATTTGCTGAGCTGAGCCTTAGAGAGCTATGATTTGTTGATGTGAATTCAGCATGATCCCAACCTGCATAGTAAGAATGTTTTATTTCATTGCCAGCTTTTGCTTCTTTGCCAGGTTTTGTGAAACATGCTTTTGGGCTTGGAAATCCTGCATGTTTACTACCCCATTCCTTCTAATTTCCAGAGAGAGAGAGAGAGACATTAATTATTTTTCTCTACTCTCCTGGGATTCATACACATGATATTACTAGACAACAACAGTAGATTTCCTCCTGAGACATTTTAAATTGGAGTGGTATGAAGGATTTCTGCAAGCTGGAGACTGAGTCAGAGTATTTCACTCTCAGCTGGTATTTGTCAGAATCTGTTGTTATACCCAACCATAAAAAACAAGTAGATCAAAGTACTTACTTTGTTCATGAAGACATGAAGGACCTCTTCCTGTTTCTGTGCACAAGAGGTGTTTCCTTAATGGAAACTCTAGGTGGATGTGAAAACTTGCATTGTTGACTTTATGTAGGAAAAGATTTGAAACACAGAAACCTAGATTGGGGAAAATTTTGGAATATAAACATTTGGTACAAACGCTACTGCCTGACCATATGGCAAATGAGGAAATAATGTGGGCTGTATAAACAGAGAACTCTCAATTCTGCCACAAATTTTTTTTTGCAAGACTTGAAACTTGTTTGTTGTTGTTAAAAGTATATTAATTTATTCAGTAGTTATTTATTGAGTGCATGCTATAGGCGAGACATGTTTCTAGATGCTTTGTAAAATGCAGTGAACAAAACATTAAAATTAAACAAAATAAAACAATTAAAAACAATGCTGCCCTTAGGGATAGTTTAAGGAACTTGCCCAATATTACACAGCTTCTAAATGAGAGAGTTGGGATTCAAACTAGGCAGTCTGACTGTAACCTAAGCTCTTCACTACTAAGCTGTGATGTCTTTCTATTTTCTTTTTAGTCATTATACATTATTTTTAGAGAAATTTTAGATGCACAGAACAATTGAACAGAAAACATAGAGTTTTAATATACATTCCCCGAACACATTTGTTCATCTTTGATGCAAAAAGCAAAAGAAAATGAAACAAACACTGCTATACCTAATGCATGTCCCCTCTTTTTTTTTCTTCAGTTGTATTATAATAGAGAAACTAAAAGTTTTTGTAGTCCTAAGTTATTCATTCATTCTTTCAATAAATAATATAGAGGTTATTCTATGTATTAGGGTGCTCAAAAAGAGCAATGAATAGACAGACATGATCTTTGCTTTTATAGAGTTTACAGTAGTATATGAGTTCTGATATAAATAATATAAAAAATGACAAAAGACAAGGACTTTAAGACAATATGGCATGCAATTTTAATTTGGTATTAATATAAGTCCTGTATGAGACAGTAATACTTAAATCATAGGTAGAGGATGAATAAAAGTTTTCCTTGCGAAGAGAAGAGGTAATTTAGGGGGATGAAATTGACGTATACAAAACTACTGAGAAGGCAAATAATCCAGAGGTTTTGAAAATAAAAGATCTGAATCAGTAAAGGAAATGAAAAGTGACTGGCTTGAGAGATAGGAGAAAATCCAGGAGCATTTCTCGTCACAATAGTTGAGAGAAAGTATGGTCACATAAGGTCAAGTAAGTATAAGATTTTAAAAAAATGTCCACCAATTGCAGGCTGTTTGTGACCTTTCATTTTTGGATATCAGCATCAACACAAGTGTTGTTTTAAATGGCTTTTATAAAAGAATTCAATTTCATGTTTTCTTATCAAGAGTAATGTCCTCAGGGAAGAGATCCAAGATGGTGGAGTAGATAAATGCAGTGCTTGCCTCATCCCATGCACACATCAAATTACAGCAAAATTATAGAACAATAAACCTGGAGAACCATATGAGGTTTAGCTGAACAGGAGTTTTATAACTAAGGATATAAAGAAAAAGCCATGTTGAGACTGGTAGGAAGGGCAAGGCTAAAAAATGGCTGACCCCAAACCTCCATTCGGCAGATAAAAATTAGGAGAGATATCTCAGCTATGGTGCTTTCCCCCAGAGGAGTGTGAGACCCCAGCCCCATACTAGGCTCTGCAACCTGGAGTACTGGTGCCAGGAAGAGAAGTCCATTCCCCCCTGCCCCCCCACTATCTGCCAGTGAATAACAGTGGAGATTTTGGCTGGCCAGGTAGGACACAAAGCTGCAGGAAACACAACCTTCCTCTTAGAAAGTCTATGCACAGACTCATTCACTACAGGCACTCACTTGGGCTCTGACAGAGGGACAGTGACTCAAGGGTGGCAAAGACATAAGGGGAGAGACTGAGTTATGTGGCGTAAGGGCAAGGATGGGAGAGACGGTCACCATTTTCCCTGTGTGGGATCCTTCTCCCATGCAGCTGACAGGCAGGTACCATCTTTTCTGTGCTTAGCCCTCCCCCCACCCCCCACTCCCATGCTCAAATCTGAATCTGAATCAGTCTGGTGAGCTCTTCTTACTCCAACCTATTGAACTTCACTAAGACTCCCACCACACCCAACTTCACTCCACAGGAGACTTCATCAGTGGCTGAAATTTATGGAAGCTGGCAAGTGGCAGCAAGCCTGGGAGTGTCCTGGTTTATTGTGGAGCTACCCCAGACCCAGTATGATGACAGCCATCCTTGGTTCACAGTGTGGCCTCTCCCATGTGCCATCAGGTTCAGCATAGGTAGCAACCAACCATGGATTGCTTTGTAGCTCCTACCAGGTAGTTCCTGGCTGGTCACAGGCAGTGGCTGCCCTAGGCCTCCACCAGAGCCCCTCCCAAGAGGCCCCAGAACCAACGTACTTGGAGGTCAATATCAGATTACAGCAGAGCACCACCCAATTAACCTCACAAGTGGTTCACCCAAAAGGCAATCTCAATAGGCACCATCAACCACTGGGGCAAATCTATTTCCATGGCATAAGCCCCATTCCATCACTGAACCTCATCCCATAAGCTACAGACATGATGAAACCCCAGAGCCAGTCAGCCTTAGAATAAATTCCACTCACTAACATGCCAATAGCACTCAAGGCTGAAATATAAAAGGAGGGTGCACACAATCGACAGAAGAGACACTCCTGGAGCACCCAGCACAGTCGTGATCAGGGAGACTGTACTATCTGACCTCACAGTGCACTTACTATATAAGGCCACCTGATCAAGAATAGTAGATGTAGGGGAAGCCGGGATGGCTCAGTGGGTTAAGCGCTCACTTTGCAGCGCCAGGGACCGGGGATCGAATCCCGGCCCCGGCCCGTGCGGAACCACATGCTGAACTGGGAGCTCCCCCAGTTCAGTTCTCTCTCTGTCTCTGTCTCTCTCTCTCTCCCTGTCAAAAATAAATAAATAAATATTAAAAAAAAAAGAATAGTAGATGTAGTATATCTGCCTAATATATAGAAGCAAACACAAAGAGGCAGCCAAAATGATGAAACAAAGAAATATGCCCCAAATGAAAGAACAGGAGAAAAGTCCAGAAAAAGAACTAAATGAAGCGGAAGTAAGCAACATACCAGATACAGAGTTCAAAACAATGATTATAAGAATACTCAGGGAACTTAGTGAGAACTTCAGCAAAACGATAGCAAGGATAAAGAAGGGCATAGAGACCATAAAAAAAAAACCAGTCAGAAATGAAGAATACAATAACGGAAATAAAGAGCGCATTAGAAGGAATCACTAGCAAACTAGATGTAGTTGAGCACAGAATCAGCAAGTTGGAAGACAAGGTAGCAGAAAATGCCCAATCAGAATAGCAAAAAGAAAAAAAGAATTTAAAAAACAGAGGATAGTTTAAGAGACCTCTGAGACAACATCAAGTGTAATAACATTCACACATAGGGGTAGCAGAAGAAGAGAGTAAGCAAGGGATTGAGAACTTTTTGAAGAAATAATGACCCAAAAAATGTCCTAATGTGGTGAGGAAAACAGACATACAAGTTCAGGGAGGATAGAGAGTCCCAAACAGAATAATCCCAAATAGATCCACAGCAATATACATTATAATTAAAATGGAAAATGTTAAAAACAAAGAATCCTAAAAGCAGCAAAAGAAGGACAAACAATTACTTAGAGGGGAGCTCTTATAAGATTGTCAGCTGATTTCTCAATAGAAACTTTGCAGGCCAAAAGGAATTGGCATACAATATGACATCAAAATGATGAAAACCAAGGACCTACAACAAAAAATAGTCTATCCAACAAGACTATCATTCAAAATTGAAGGACAGATAAAGACCTTCCTAGGCAAGAAAAAGCTAAAGGAGTTCACCAGTATTATAAGAAATGTTAGAGGAACTTTTTAAAGGCAGAAATAAAATAATAATAATAAAATGGCAATAACTACATATCTATCAATTACTTTCAATGTAAGTGGATTAAATGTTCCAGTATAAAATGTAGGGAGGCTGAATCGATCAAAAAATATAAAACCTTTACATATGCTGTCTGCAAGAGATTCACTTCAGATTAAAAGACACACATACTGAAAGTAAATAGATGAAAAGAGTTATTTCATGAAAATGAAAATTTAAAAAATGATGGGGTAGCAATAATTATACCAGACAAAATAGACTTTAAAAAAAAGCTATATAAGAAAAGACAGAAGGAAGGAGTAATCCCACTTCTTGGTATTTATCTAAAGAAACTCAAGATGCTACTTCTAATGGAGATGTGCGTCCATATGTTCCTTGCAGCACTATTTACATTATCCAAGATACGGAGGCATCCTGGGTGTCTGTTGATAAATGAATGGATAAAGATGAGGTGGTACATATATACATTGTTTAGCCATAGAAGGGAATAGGTTTTGGTCATCTGGGCATCCTGGATAGACCTGGAGATTATTGTGCCTGAGTTGAAGTACATCAGACAGAGAAATACAGTTGCAATGTGATTTCTCTTATATGTGGAATCTAAAGAACAAAAACAAAGGAAACAGAAACAAACCCATTGATATAGAGAACATTTTGTTGGTTACTGGATTGGGAAGGGGGCAGTTGAGGAATGGGTGAAAAAGAAGAGGGGATGAAGAAGTACAAATTGGTTGCTACAAAGTAGTCATGGGAATGTAGGGTATAGCATAAGGGATATAGTCAATAATATTATAATAACTATACATAGTGTCAGATGGGTGCTAGCTTTATCAGGGTGGTAAATGGGAGGGGAGTTGGGGGATAGGATAAAAAGGTAAAGAAATTAAGAAGTATAAATTGATAGTTACAAAATAATTATAGGGACAAAAGTAAAGCATAGGGAATATGGTTCAATAATATAGCAATAACTATATATAGTGACAGGTAAGTACCAGACTAGACAGGGCAATCACTTCTTGAATCATATGTGTCTAACCATTTCACTGTATACCTGAAATTAATATAAAATAGTATTGAGTGTCAATGTAATTGAAAAGAGGGAAATGTAAAGGGCAATAAGAGCTTCAGATTTCCAGATACAAAACAAGCCATGGGGATGAATAATATTGTGATCGCATAGTATGTTTGGTGTCAGATGGTTGCTGGACTGATGGTGATCACTTCTTTAGATATAGAAATGTTGAACAACCAGGTATAAACATGAAATTGATATAGTATTTTATTTTGGCTATATTTTTTATTTAAAAACTTTAGAAAAAGAGTAATGCCTTCAAGTTTATGGTAAAGAAGTATTTTTGAAGTAAGTTGATTAATGGAAGGTGAGAAAGTAGGCATAGTGTGCAAAGACAACGTTTATGAACAGCTTGTATGTGCAAAGGGAGAGAGAGAGAACAGTGGCTAAGAAGTGGGGGGTGACATAGGGGAGGAGTTATTTTTAAGTTGATAATACTGGAGCAAGTTAAAACGCTGCTTTTAGAGAACTGATTGAAAGGGGGATATGAAAATCCAAGTGGAAGAGGATAACTAAGGTGGCAAAAGTTGAGACTCTGGGCATGCATACAGAGATTGGCCTTTACCAAAAGGAGCCTCACTTCCTCCAAGATTATTGGAGGGCAAAGAGGGGGTGGGTAATGATTTAGGTTAGTTAACAGATTTGATATCAGTATTCATTATATTCTTTAAGCAGTATGAAGCAAGAAATTAAAGTAGAGATAAGAGAGGAAGGGTGGGGGTGAGGAAGAACATTCAGGTATTTGAGGTAGTCAAAAGGGTAGTTATGGAGAATGAGAGTGAACTTATTAGATAAATTATACTAAGAATTACAAGCAGTGTTGAATGACCATTTGAGTAGGTGACCAACATTTTATAGTAATATCAGCAGATTAGAATTGAAATTTAGGGGAAGCCGGGATGGCTCAGTGGGTTGGGCGCTCACTTTGCAGCGCCGGGGACCAGGGATCGAGCCCCGGCCCTGGCCCGTGTGGAACCATGTGCTGGGCTGGGGGCTCTCCCAGTTCAGTTCTCTCTGTCTCTGTATCTCTCTCTCTCTGTCAAAAAAACAATAAAAATACATAAATAAATATTAAAAAAAAAAAAAGAATTGAAATTTAGTGGGCCTAGACACAGTGATAGTAGCTTACATAAAGTTTATCTTTCAAATTAGTTGATATTAAGTCCAGATTGGTACAATGTTTGTACTATTATCAAGGTCCAAAACCCCTTTTGTTTGTTACTCTGTTTTCTCCATCATTTGACTTCCACTTCATGGTCAAAGATGCTGTTACAGTCCAATAAGCCAGTAGGAAAGCAAACAAACAAACAAAGAAAAAGATTACAGCCATTCAGGATCTTACTGTAGAGATTGAGTGGCTGTAGTAACATGAGGAAAAACTCATTGCAGATAAATGAGCCAAGTATCAAAGAAATCATATTGTATGGATCATTTAAATGGACTATGACTTCTAGATTGATGGAAGACTTTGAGGAATCAAGAAAGAGAGAGAACTCTGAACCCAAGTATTTGATGAATGAAGAAGAGAAATGGTGAATACAATAGAAAGGTACAGGGAATTGGAAGTACAGGTGTCCCCAAAAATGTAAACACACTTTAAATGATTATAAAGTTATTGTTTATTAACATCCAATTTATTTTCAAAATTAAAAAAAAATCTACAGAAATGAATAATATATATATATATATATATATTTGTCAATGCTTGTTTTCAAACTGAGACCTTTCTGTTCCAGGTACTGCTGGCAACCTGAAGCAATGGAATTGCAAACATAAAGAATAATTTTGTTTGGTATTTGTGCCTGTTCTTGTTCAACAGCTGCCTTCAATTTGTTGTTGACTATTGCTGGTTTTGTACCATACTCTTATCTGTTAGTTGTCCCATAGAAAACAAATCTAGTGGGGTGAGGTCTAGTGAACATGGAGCATATAGGGTATTCCACATTCACCAGACTTCACCCATTATTTCAAATTGGTTAAACCTGAAAGGCGTTACCAGCTGTTAAAGTGTGTATGCATGTTTTGGAACTCCCTATATTTATAAGATGGTAATTATAACAATCATCTATAGAATATAAGCTTATCCATAGTCACGAGGCAAATAAAGTAGCAATGCCCTTATAGTTGAGAAGAAGAAGGTGGTATCAATGGATTGAGGATATTGATGAGGTGGGGGTACTGGAGCAAATAATCTATAAATTAGGAAGCTACCATCTTTTGTAAAAGCACATTAGCTTTTATTGTGGAGAAAAGAGATTATGATTGTTATCCAAAAAAAGACTCTAATAATTACTTCTTTGTGTTAGTAGAGTATGAACTTATCAACTTTCAGAATATTTTCCTAAGAAATAAATGATTAACAAAACATTTTTTGTGATTTTTTAAAATCATATGCTTTAATAAATATTTGTTGGCTGCCCAAACATAGCAAAAGTAATTTTATTTTCTGTTTGAAATATATATTCTAATCACATTATTTTTGATGATTTTAAAAACTTGAAGTATATGTAAATCTTGTTCTGGTTATCCTAACAAATATGCCCTTTATCAAACTTCAATGTTTTATTTAAGTTATAAAATAAAGTAAGTTCATAGTATAGACATATTCCAATAACATAGAAAATTATCAAATTAATAGCCAAAAAGTCTTTCTGTCTTAACTTTTCCACTTGTAGAGCAACTTCTTGGTGATAAACGTCTTTAAACCTTTCCAGAACCTTCTTGGCAGTTAATTTAATCTTTAAAATAATACACTAATTTGTGTCTTTTTAAATTTTGTATTTTTATGTAGTGTTATGTACTGTGTGTATATATTCTCCCAAAATTTATTTGTTGAAGCCCTAACCCTTGATGTAATAGTATTTGGAGGTGGGTCTTTGGGAGTTGATTAAGTTCAGATGACATCATGAAGGTGGGGCCTTAGAGCTTCCCCTTTCTCTGTCATGTGAGGATTAAGTGAGAAGGTGGCATCTGTAAGCCAAAAAAAGGACCCTCACTAAGAACTGAATCTGGTGGTAACTTGATCTTGAACTTCTGAACCTCTAAAACTATGAAAGACAAATAGAGGTATACTTCAGTGATATTGCAAATTTAGTTGCAGACCATCATAATAAAGTGACTATGGTAACAAAGCAAGTCACACAATTTTTTGTTTTCCCTGTGCATATTACATTTATTATAGTATGCTATATTCTATTAAATGTGCAATAGCATTGTGTCTATGAAAACAACATGCATACTATAACTGAAAATAGTATTTTATTGCTAAAAAATGTTAACCATTATTTGAGCCTTGAATGAGTCATAATCTTTTTGCTTATGGAGGGTCTTGCCTCTGCATTGATGAATACATGGAATCTGTGAAGCACTACAAAGTGAAGAGCTATAAACTGAGGTATGCCTGTAGTTGTTGCTTAAACCACCTAATATATGATATTTTGTTATAGCAGCTTAAGCTAATACATAGAGTTTCCATTGACTTACTGATAAGAAAAATTAGAAACTTAGCAGTTATAGTTCTGATGTATGCCTTCTACCTCCTGATTTTGTTAGCACTATTATTAACATTTTAATTAACAGAATTAACTTTGTACATATTGATTCTAAACTTTGGACAGTCCTACTAGGTAATACAAAGAAGTTTGTGTGCCTACCTAACTTTACTTCTGTCCTCATCTTCCTTCTCCCACCACTAGTCTTAACACATGAAGATTTGTGCCTTTTATATCTTGTTCTGTGATATAATTAATTTTTTAATGGTTTAGCCATAAGTTGACACTACACTTTGAAATTTTTAAAAGTATATTTTATGTTTTAATTATTACTTCAAAATAAATATGAAAAATAGAATGATTGATTCCAAGAGAATATGTCCAACACATATTGTTTGTTCATATGCTTCATCAGCTACACAGAATAACACCTCACTTTTGTTTGTTTCATATTTAAAACTTGATTTGTCTTTAAAGATTTTTGCATAGTTTCTAATAGTCTTACAATTGCAGTTGCTAACACATACCTACATATTCTTAATATTATCACATGCATAGAATGGAGTCTATACTTCTCTTGAAGACAGTCTGTACACATCCCTCCAATGTATGAATTGCCATTATTTAATTACTTATTGTTGTTATAGTGGTTGTTGCTTTTCGTTTCCATTTTAAAGTTATGTTGTTTTAAAAAATACCATGATATTTTTCTCTTGGATTCCTCTTTCACTTTGCTAGAATAGATTTTCAAGCTTGCTTTTTTGTTTTGTTTTGTTTGAAAGAAGAGGTAGAAAGTAAAATTTCAAAATTCTATGTCAATCTCGACTGAGGCTTGTTTTTGCTCCATTTGAAAGTAGATGATGAGGGAAAAAATGATGCCATTTTGTTTCTTATTCCTTTGAAAATGACACACTTTTCTTTTTGGAAAGATGTAGGATATGCTTCCAGTGTAGCAAAAATCCCATCAAAATGTGTATGTCTGAGAATTTTTTCACTGGTTCTGAATACTTCAGATAAACTCTCTTCTGCTTTTAATTTTTTAATTTTATTTTTTTCCCTTCATTCCATTGTATTTGTTCTCTTATCTCTGAAAAAAAAATTTAGATTAGATCTGGATATTCTGAATCTATCCTTCATGTCTCTTGAGATTCCTCTAATATTTTGCATCTCTTCATCTTTTTGGTATATATTTTAGGGGTTTCTCTTGAATTTATTTGACCTGTTATTAATATTTCCTGCATTTCCATCCATTCTGTTACTCTCTCTAGTCAACATTTTATTTTGCAATTATTTTATTAATTTCTAAGATCTATTGCTTGCTGTCTGATTGATCCCTTTCTTATAGCTGCTTGTTTGTTATGGATGGTGAAGGCTTATTTTGTATAAGGATAGGGCTCTGTCTTGTACAGATTTTTTTTTTTTAGGGTAGGTGGACAGAATGTATATAGGTAGGACTAGCATCAGCACTGGTAACAAACTGAAGAACATATTTTTTGATGTTTTATTGGTTAGAATTCTTTACTGCAGAACAAAGTATCCACTCAGTTGGCTTAATCAAGAAGGAATTTATTAAGAGATATTATATAACTCATCAAGATGTTGAGAGAATTGAAGGATAAGTTTCTAGAAGAAACTTCCAGGAAAAAAAAAAGAAGTTAAAACAGTTGCCAGAAGCTCATTGAGACCTGTTCTTTTTAGGGAGCTACTGCCCCTTGGACTCTGTAGCCCAAATTCTACTCACAGCAGTAGAGTGGATGCCTAGTACCTAGCCTGCATCTTTGGGTGGGTCATGTCCAAAGCAAAGTCTTGTGTAGATACAACTTATTGGGGAAACTAGTCATATATCTGCATTATAGTTGCAATAAAGGCCAAGAAATAAGGGGCTTTAACAATTGTATGCCAGGAAGCAGTATTTACAATGTGGGGACCATCAAAAATAGAGAGAGGGGAAGCTGGGATGGCTTAGCGGGTTGAGTGCTGGCTTTACAGCCCTGGTGCCCAAGGATCAAATCCCTGGCCCAGCCCTGGCCCATGCAGACCCATATGCTGAACTGGGGTGCGCCCCCAGTTCAGTTCTTGCTGGGGCCTATGCAGGAGGCTCCTGGCCCCGTTCCTGCCCTGCGCAGCCCCGCGCCCACCTGTGGAGTAAAACTATGTGGAAAACTAATGCTGTCAACTATGGAGACTACTCAGGGACCTCCCTCTTCTCTCTGTCTCTCTTTGTCAAAAAACAACAAAAATTAATTTTTTTTAAATAGAATACTTAAATGATTCAGAGCAGTCTTACATGTCTGATCTCCTCCACATATAGGAAACATACTTGAGTTTATTTCTGTCTCCTGGTAAAGCTGCCTTTCTGCTTTTACTCATCCGATCCGGTGACGTCATACTTGTTTTATACCTCTCTCTAGTCCTAAAAATGCACACTAATAAATTTTTTTATTACAAATAAATTTTTCTTATTAGAAAGCCCTACCTGAGGCTTAAGATGGAATTCATTGTTATAGCCATCTGAACATGTGAAACTGAAGGGGCTGACCAGCACCAGCTGTGCACACTAAATCCTTTAACTTACTACCCTAATTTCCACCCCCAGTTTACTCATACTACTGTACCTCCTGGGCCTCAGGGAGGTTCCACTAGGAAGCACTGTGCCCACCTTCACTGAATCCTCTTCTATTTTCTCTCATCTGATTTAAGTATTGGTAAGACCCATCTAAAAATGGCAGAAATATGGAGAGTACTTAACATATAAAGTATTTTTTATCTTGAAACGCATCAGGAAATTTCCAAATACATATTTTCCCCACATATTTGCTGATTGTGAAAGAGCTGGTTATATTTTCTTCTTTCATTTAATTCATGTACTCATTATACACCAACAAAAGCTCCTTTAACTAAATGTGCAGCTTGACATTTGAATGAGCAAACTGGAAAAAGAAAACAAAGCTCTGAAGTAGTCTTGGAAAGAGTGGAGAACCTTAGGGAGTACAGTTTTAGCATTCCAAGTGAGGGGTCATGACTATGGTGCCTTGTCACTTGCTTCCACTGCTGTGCAGAGCTGCGGCTCTCTTAGATGCCAATTTTGAGTAAGTCTCCATTCCACTGCATTGCCTATCTCTTGCTTTGCAGGTGCCTTCCACCTGCACTCCTCTCTCCAACATTAGTAATAACTGGCAACTATAATGGACTTGACTTCATCTATTTTTTTGGGGTGGTGGTGGTGATGGTGGTAGATGGTCATATGGCATATGACATTTTCCTTTATTAATTTAAATATTTGATTGCTAGACTCTTCTGTTTCTTGTGTACTTCCTAAATCTTTTCTAACTCTGTCATTTAGAATACTTTTTCTGGGAAGCTGGGATGGCTCAGTGGGTTAAGCACTCACTTTGCAGTGCCAGGGACCAAGGATTGAATCCTGGCCCCGGCCCGTGCAGACCCATGTGCTGAACTGAGGAGTTCCCCCAGTTCAATTCTCTCTCTGTCTCTGTATTTCTGTATCTCTCTCTCTCTGTCAAAAAAAACAACAAAAAACAACAACAACAACAAAATGCTTTTTCTATTACTCCAACCCCTTAAATATAAGCACTTTTGCCAAAATTAAGTGCTCATTGAGAAATATTGTTGCACAGCGATTCCAAGCATAGAGGTCCAAGCCAGATTGCATGGCTTCAAATCACAACTCTGAAACTTATGAGCTGTGTAACTTTGGGCAAGTCCCTTAACCCCTCTGTGCCTCTGTGTCTTCATCTTTAGAATGGGGCCAGTGTTAGTACTTACCCCATTAGGTGTGTGAAGATTCACTGAGTAAAAATGTGTGAAGCAATGTTTTTATACTCTAATGTCCAGACAGATCAAATAGGAATCTTGATATCAGAAAGAGTCTGATTCAGGAGGTCAGGTAGGGGCCTGAGAGTCTGTATTTATAGCAAGTTCCTAGGTGATGTGAGTGCTGCTGGTCCACAGACCATGCGTGAGTAGTAAGGAGGAAACATGCTTAAACCATGTCAGGCACAGTACAAGTCTAGTGTCATCGTTAGTGTCAACAGCCTTCTTCTTTCTGTGAAACATTCTCCTTTTGATTGGATGCATTTCCTTAGCATCATCCTAGAAGAACAAAGGCTTTGTAAGTGCAAAGATGAGATTTATATTTTTATGGTTTGATGTTCAATAAATATTGATTGGAAAAAAGGAAAAGAAGGAAGGAAAGAAGGAAGGAAGGAAGGAAGGAAGGAAGGAAGGAAGGAAGGAAGGAAGGAA
>PVKE010029287.1:0-20367 GCA_004027555.1 Craseonycteris thonglongyai | reverse complement strand
GCCTTTCATTTCAAGGAGTTCCTTTTGGTTCTGCTCTAGCTTCTCAATTTTGTTGGTAAAGTACTCATTTTGCTCAGAAAATTTCTTGTTGAGGTCATTTAACTGTGTCTAGGTACTTTGCCAGCATTGAGTGAGCTCTCTGAGTGTCTTGATTAATGCAGCCCTGAATTCTGTTTCACTTAGATTTGATTCCAAGTGTGCAAGGTCCTTTACTAAAGACTGCCCCTGATCTTCTGGAGGGGCTTTGGATTCTGAGGTGTGCATTGTGTTTGATGTGGTTCTTTTTGCTTTGCTCATGAGTCTGTTTTCCCTCTGGGGGTTTGCCTATGAGATGGGCTTCTCTTTATTTTTTCTTTTGGGCTCAGTTGTGGGAGAAGGAGATTTTGGGAGAGGTTTGGGGGAAGCAGACAGCTTCTGTGTCCTGGGGCACTTCAGGTTGCTGTCTTAGCTGTTAGATAGCAGGGTAGTAAAGGTGTGGCCAGGGATGGGGGCATGTGAGTAGGAGCTAGGGCGAGCCTGAGACACAATAGCAGATTCCTCTTTCAGCAGGGTGGCTGGTGGTTCAGTGCGGGCGGGGCGTAGGAGCTCTGGTCTTTCTCTCCTCCACCTGGCTGCCCCTCCTTCAATAGTATCTGTAAGGCAAGCCCGCAGGGCAGCACTTGGATGGGCTGGGGCTTGGCAGAGGCCCCGGTCAGCCATGCAGTCCCGTGTGCAGGCAATGACGCCGTGGCGACCTGGTCGGCAGCCCAGTTGCGCGTGCGGGCTGCAACGCCCCAGAGGCCCGGTGGGCGGGACGCCAAGAGCCCAGTTGCGCGCTCACGAGCAGTCAGCAGCGCTGCAGCGGCCCGGTGGGCAGGGCGCCAAAAGCACTGTAGCGCGCTGTCGAGCAGGCAGCGGTGTCGGGGCAGCCTGGTGGGCGGGGCACCGAAAGCCCTGCGCGCACAGGCCGTAGCTCGGGCGGCAGCCGCTCTACGCTCCCGGCCCTGTTGAGACCGCCGGATTCACTCCAAGCACGTCCAATGCAGCTGTGCCCACTCAAGCCCCAGCCCTCACTCCAAGAGCCCTGTCCTCAGAAGGTGCTCCCTCACAGCCAATCTCCTCCGTAAATCAGGGGTGCTGAGCTGTTGCGGGCTGGTGCCCTGCTCTCACCCCGCCCGCCGGGAAGTGCCACCGCCCTGCTCCACAGTCCCTGTTCCACTTTAGGCTCCGTGATCTGATTAGGGCACTGCGTGCTGTCCCTTGAGTTCGGATGTTAAATTGTCCATAGTCTTGTGGGGCTTCCACGCTCCCTAGGTCTCGGCTTCCAGCCCGCCCTCGATCCAGCTCCACTTTGACCGTAGTCCCCCAATCCCCCTTTGTTTTTGCCAGCCCCGGGCCGCGCTCCGAGTCTCTGTCCCCGAACCACTGCTTCCCTTTCCCTCTCCCACTCTCCCCTTTTTTCTCTAACCTTTGGGTGTTGTTCCATGTTGTGTGGTTCTCTTAGTTGAGGTTTCTTCTCAGGGTTTCCCCGGTGGATTCCCCTCTGTTCACAAGGCCCTTCCCAGGCAGTTATCGGCGTTCTCCTCTCATGCCACCATCTTTGATCTCCTCTACAAACAGCTTTGTTGACACACAGTTCACATACCATACAATTCACCTGTTTAATTCAGGGATGCTGGGATAGCTCAACAGGTTGAGCGATTGCCTTGAAACTGTGAGGTCTTGGGATCAAATCCTGGCCCCAGGGCCTGCAAATCCATGCTGAACTGTGGCATAACTGCTAACTGCCAAGATGACAGTGGACGTTCTCACCACCCCACCCTTCTGTCATTGATTTCTAATACCTCCTCTATCATACATCAAGTTTTCACTTATATAGGGAGATCATTTCTGGGCTGATACTGATATTCCATTAGGTTCAGCCTCTAACTTGTGTTGCTATAACATTCTCTTAGTTCCAACAGATTTATGCCAAGATTGGACATCTGGTAGGGTATGTCCTTCATATTGTTCTTCAAAATTATCTTGGCCCTTCTCTATGATCTTTTATTTTCCAACCCATCAACATAGGATAGTCTCTACTCAGTCATGTTTCCTTTTGTAACTTCCAATAACAGAGCCCTTTCCGGTTTAGAGATGGCAACCTCACCTGGTGGAAGGGGTTAAGGGTCTCTCTGGAGCCTCTTTTATGCAGGCACTAATTCCATTCATGAGGGTCTGTCTTCATGACCTAATCACTTCCCGAAGGCCCCAACTCCAAATAGCATCACTTTGGGCATTAGGCTTCAACATATCAATTTTGGTGGAGAGATATAAACATTCCATCCATAATTTCATTTAAGGAAATTTGCATGTCGAAACAATAAATAACCTAATCCAAGCAATAAATGAGAGAAAAGTGTGAGAATAATATAGAGGGAAAAGAAATTTTACATTCATATCTTGAAAGGGTAACCACACCTATTCAATAAGGAGGAGCTTCAACACGGCTAACCAATATGCACCATCTCTCCAGAATCCTACATTCTGGGTGAAACAATCAGATTTTCCATTTACTTAAATCTGAAAAGAAAATTACTCTACAAAGAGGTAACCCTGATGCTTTGGGGACCCCGAGAGCAACCCAAAGAGCTGGAGCTGAGTGAGGAAAGAGAATTTACACAACACCCAGGCTTAGTATGAACTTACATGACCTTCACACAAACATAACTTTAATACACATTCCAGGAGCAGAGCATGAAGCAGGTGTTGTTTGCACATATCTCTAGCTTGACTAGCAAGTGACGATGCATTTATTTGCATGATTGGGTGACAAGGTTAAAAATGAAGTGCTCAGAACAAGGAGAAGGCTGTCAGGAAGGAAATGGCTAACCTGTAAAGAAAATTCATCCACTTGTGTTCTCTCCCCAGCACCACCCTTACCAAATCCCCAGTTAGCCCATTTTTTTTCACGGAACAACTCTGCCTGGAGAAATCAGACATTCATTTTGATCTGGAAGAAACTTGAGTGCCTAACAAGTTCACCTGTTAAATTTTTCAGAAGAGGAAATAGAGGGGTGAAGTACACCTCTCTGCTCCAGGCTGTACCTCCGTCCCCTGAATGAAGTCAAGAGCCTTGAAGTCAAGAGCCTTCAGCCTCCTTGAGCCTCAGTTTTCCCACCTGTCAAATGGGACAGTCATACCTGCCCTGTCTTACAGGTTGTTCTGAGAACCCAACGAGAAGGTTTGCAAGCAAGCATTTTGTAAAAGAGAAAGCAAATTGCAGGTGGAAGTTGTTATGGCTAGCCTCACTCAGGACTGCACAGCGAATTCTTTCCTGTCATTCATTCTCTGTTGAATTCCATAATGCTGTACTGGGAAGCCAAGGATCTTGCTTTATGTCTTGGCCTTGGGAACCAACTCTGCCTGGTATCTCTTCTTTGCATCCCTCCTTTATAGGTAGTTATATGGCATATCACAGTCAACCATGCAATTATGGCCAGAGAAATTATGACCCTGTTTGAGTTTAACTATCTCAGTTCAGGAGATATTTGTCACAGAGGAGTTGAACTGGAATCACAGAACCTTAACATTGGAAGGAACTTGAGCATTACGGATTGCGTAGTGCACTGTCCCAGGTGACATAGAGACACGGTCTGCAAAGATCTTTCCTAGATGATCAAGGCCTCGTTCTGCTCATGCTTCCAGGGAGAGGCAGCTGCCCACCTCACCGGGTACCTCATCCCGTTTTAGAAAGATTATTAAAGCACAGCTCATTATTAAGTGGATTGAAGTAAACACGGGAGCAAATTCTGCCCATTGCGACACACAACAGACTTTTGTGCTGCAAAAGTCTGAAGTGAAGATTGCTTATAAATAAAGACCATTATAAGGTGTCTGGTCTTGTCTTTCAGAGGCGGTATAAAGATGGAAGTGCTAGCAGAGCATTTCAAAAATCTCTTACAATCCTCATAATTTGTGATTCTATGTAGAGGTGACCAGATTTTAACATTGGTAAAGCGGGACACCATTGACCGGGGGGGAGGGGGTTCTTGATTAAAAATTTGGTCTATCTCCCGTTGTTCCCTAGCTTGTCGTGCATTCTTTCCAAAAATCAGGACTTTTTTAAAATGCCGCGGGATGCAGGACAAATTGTTAAAAATCAGGACTGTCCCGCCAAAAGCGGGACGTCTGGTCACCTTAATGTAGAGGTGAATAATTATGGTGGCATTACTTTTTTTCTGTGCGTAAGCCATACATTTGTTAGAGATCTATTTGTTGCCTGTCTGCCAAGGTCATCAGGAGATGGATATGGCTAAACTTATTCAGGATTATTTGGCCTTTCTGTCAAGGATGGGCCCCAAATGTACGAATAAGGGCCCCAAATTGCTCATGCATATTAAAATGGAAAAACACTCATCTATGCTATATGCCAGAATTTATATTTTTGGCAAACCAGTATCTCCTAGCAATAGCTCCAAATATTATAGATATTTTTGATCTATGAGGGCTGTCCAACCATGTAACCATTCTCGTTATATTGATGATGGCTGGATTTTTTTCTGGATAGCCCTTGTATGCCTGGAAACCTTTTACTCCAAAGAGCTATTCTTTTTCAGAACTGTTTCACGCTCTTTCCTTAGTAATAAATATGAATAAAGTTTACATTTGAAAGACAAAGAAATTATCAAATGGTTACTGTAATTCTTTTTCTTTACATTAAAGTTTTATATGCTTGGATCCTCCTTGGAGGATGGTTATGAGTTAGCTACATAGCACATTGCAGGAATTTAGTAAGCATTCACTAAATGAATAAACAACACATTTAAAAGTAATAAATTTTAGGAAATAAACAAACATAGACTTACTCTAGATTTTTATTTATCTTCCTAGAGTAAAGAAATAGATTGGGGCAATATTAGCAACTAGTAAATTATCATCTAAATCCACCTTGAACACCTAGAGCAACTGATTCAATAAAAGAGAAACTACACCTACAGAAATAGGGTCAAAGTTCTTATCTTTAGAATAAATAGGTTTCACCTAGTTTCTGAATATTTCCTTTCCCAAGACCCTTGAATCAGATCCAATTCACCACCTTGAATAATTCTCACTTTTATTGGAAGATAACCTCTTATGTGGAAAAACTGACCATTGTACACACACACACGTACACAGACACACACACACCTGTTTAACTGCCTGATAGGCTGTAGCTATTCGTTCTGTGCTGAGTAAACTAATGAATGAAATCTTTTCCTTATCTGCCAGAATAAACTGCCACTTTCAATTATGAATAGATTCTTTTTTCCTGATGAATCATACACCTTCCTGTACCTGTGGGCCCAGGGCTGCCCATGCCTATGATTGGGCCTTGGTTCCTGACCTGGTGAAAGCATGTTAGTATTTGCTTGAGCTAACATCTCTGTCAGTTGTCAGCTGCCATTCTATGCACTCTTTGCATAGACCTTAAGTGTTCAGCAGGATGAATTTTCCATAGGTACACACCATGTGCATACCCCCAGATCAAGACGCAGAACATTCTAGCCCTGGGAATGCTTCTTGGTGGTTCATCCCAGTCAATTACTACTCCACCCTCCCCTTCCTCATGACCTCTATTCTGACCTCTAGCATGTTGCCTGTTCTTGAACTTTGTGTACATGAAGTCAGACTCCCAGGAGTTCTTTTGCGTCAGCTTCTTTCGCATGGTGTCTGTGAGCTTCTCCTTTGCTGTTGGGTATAGTGATGATGCTCCTTCTATTGACAGGTAGTATTTCATTGCATGGATATATCAGAGTTGGCTTACCTGGTCTCCAGTTGATTGATATTTGGGTTGTTTCCAGTCCAACATTTGAGATGACTGTGACTAAAGCGGCATTTAAATTTTTTGGATGTGTGTTTTGGTGGACTCCATGCACTCATTTATCTTGGGGATGAACTTAGGAGTGAAAGTTCAGGGCTTAGGATAGACACAGGCTTGTCAGTGTTTTTAATTTTAGCCATTCTGCTGGGTGTATAGTGATATCTTACTGTGTTTTCTTTCTTTTCTTTTTTATTTTTTTATTATAGTTGGCATACAGTATCATGTTAATTTCAGGTGTTATCATGGTTTTTAATTTGTATTTTCCTTACTAATGCTTTTGATTACCTTTTCATATGCTTTTTGGCTATTTGGTTGGTGCAGTGGCTGTTCAACCTTTTTTTTTTTTTTTTAAGTATCACTATGTCTATCAATAGACATAATGATGTAAAATCAGGGCATGAACAGGACTTCATTAGGTAAGCAGATTTAATTTCAATACTCTTACAAGAGGGACCAGTTCAAATTTGCCATTGGTTTTGCGCCCACAAAAAAAGCACTTCAAGGACATTCACCACCTCCCAAAACTGATCAGCTCTGTGCAAATAGATCATGTTTCTCCTAAAAAGCCTGAGGACCTGCCCAGGCTCAAAAATACTAAATACTAAATACTAAAACCTGGCATATAAAGATAGCACAAGAGATGCAAGTACAGGCAAGATATTATTATGGTAACAGCCGTTAATGACAGTTGAGAACCTTTGTGAATGACCAAGTCAATCACCACATAGTGCAAAAAGTCAAATATTACTGAGCAAAGTACATTTCTATAACCATCATTGATCTTACTGCGTTTGCTCACTTAAAATGGCTTATGATATCTGGCAGCAAAGAAGATCCATGCAATCAACTGCCTCTGCTTGAGAATTTAGGGGGGAATCTTTTTCTTATTGATGTACAGGATTTCTTCTTCTATCAAAGCCTTATCTTGAAAATATGTGCTGTGGACTGACTATCTTCCCCCAGCCCTGGCTTGCCTTTGTGTCTTTATGCTGTCTTTTCATGAACATATAAGCTCTCAATTCTAATGAAGTCCAGTTTATCTCCCTTGCCTTTTATGGTCAATGCTCTCTTTGTCCTGCTTAAGAAACCTTTGACTTACTGTTTTCTTGATGGTTAGATTATTTCTTAGCCAATGTCCTGTTTTGTCTCTATATTTCTGACCTCCCGCCTGCCCTGATCACATCACACTCTGGGTTCTTCAAAGCATTTCTTACTCATCCAGATGGATGATCTGCTGACTGATAGATCTCTTAGCAGTTCTTGTTCCTTGGGCCTGTCCATTTTTTCTGTTTCTGGTTTGTCCCAGTGCACAATTTCAGCATTACTACCATTTCTTAAAACGAACTATCCTTTCTCTGATCTGGTCTTGCCATTCTTGGAGGAAGACAATAATGCCATTGTGTTGATGTGATCTTCAGTACAAGACCTTTCTGGAAATATACAATCAGGAAAAATTTCAAAAATTCACCCATGTTCTTGGCCCGGAGTTGTGCTTGGAGGGCATTGGGGTCAAACTTGGGGAGAGGAAAAACCCAGAGAAGCATGTTGGGATCCACATGATTGATAGAGAAGCGAGCCAGCCGGCACAATGGAGTGCTGGCAACCCAGAGAGCAGATTAAATGGAGAACTTTAAAGCTGAAAAGAGGCAAAAGAGCTCCATTCTCCTACTTTTGTGTGTATCTGATTAAGTCAGCATGGGTGCTGCAGGTGGGAAGAGTCATGGTCCCCAGGTGGAGAGATCACTATGGAGGGGCCGGCAGTACCTCCCCAAAGACTCTGCTCCTCTCCTGCTGTCTTCACTCCCGCCCGCCTCTGCATGCTGGTGTGAAGCAGCTTTGTCCTTGAGCATGAGCCCTCAGCTCCAGTGAAGCTGAGAAAACTCAACCTACCCTAGTGAATGACAAACACCAGTGGCTAATGGTGGAGAAATACAGCCATGGGCATCTTTGGGATGAGTGTCACAGGTTTTGCCTCAGAATGAGGAGCATGTGCAGAAAAGAGTTAACATAGTAGGCCTGAGACTGTGGTCCCAGAAAGGCCCGATTCCAAGGGTAGCCCTGGGTTGGTGATCGGGAACTTGGCTTTCAGGAGGGTCCTCGCCACTCAGTGCTGATCAGAATGGCTCCCTGGCCTAAACTCTACTCTTCATACAAACAGAGTGGTTGGCACTGACCACCTGCTTTCCCCCCTGGGGGTCTGGGATTTTGGTACATGGGAGGCAGAGGGTGCTATGGTGGCCGACCCCCACTAAAACCCCTGGGCACTGAGTCCTCCTGAGGGATAGCACTTCACACGTGTTATCACAACTTGTTGCTGGGGCAATCCAGTGTGCCCTGTGGGACTCCAGTGGAAGCTGGTGCCTGCTGACCATGGACTTCACCCCACTTATCTCTTCCTGGAGCTGATCTTGCTCTGCATCCTCTCATGGTAATAAATCATAGAGCTGTGAGTATAGCTATATGCTGAGTCTGAGTCCTAATGAATTTACCAACCCGTGGTGGTCTCAGAGACTCACCCTGCTCCAGCAGAGTATAAAAAACAATGCATCTCCTGGAGCACAGAGATGTAGGTGACTTTGGGTTTCTCAAGAGTGAGCTGACACTTGTCCTGTCAGCAAAACACATTTTAGGGCTCTCTTGAACCCCCCTCATGAAGCTTAGGCTAGGAAAGTGCCAAGGGAGAGGCAGGGACTCGAAAATGGAAAAGCTCTCTTCCCAGAATTCTCTCTACCAATTCCCTTACCTAGCCCCCAACCTCCCCACAGGATCTCATTCCATCCTCATTAATCCCAGGAGGGAGGAATGATTAGGTTGAACCGTACGAAACTGCCCTTTGTGTAGGTCAACAACGGTTGAACATTGGCAATTTCACATACTATTATGATCAACACTGAGTCTTAGGAAGGTTAAGTCATTTCTTCGAGGTTACACGTTTAGCGAGTCAAGGAGCTTGGATCTGATGTGGGGCTTGACTCTCCAACCTGCAGTTCTAACTGTGGTGACAGATTGCGAGCCGTGGAAGTAGAGGCTCCTGTTGGATGATGGTAAGAGATAAAGTTGGACAAGTATGGCTTTTAGATGCCAGGATGAGCATGTGGGCCCGCCGTGGCAGCCACAGGGAGACCGTTGTCTGGATAGATAGAAAGGCTTGTACTGGGGAGCACACATGATGTGGAGGCAGGAAGGCTCGTCGGATGCTGCAGAAATTACACGACACTTACCAGGATTAGGAGAGGCCGGCAGGTGACTGGAGAGGAAAGAATGATCAGAGAGACCCGTTGTTTCTCGGGTTTCCTGTCCTTGGCACCATATCTAGTCCACAGTAGTTGTTCAATAAATGCTCAGCAAATAAGAACAGAACAGGTAAGGTTAGAGTTGTTCCTAGGTGGTGCGGAATGACCACGTGGGAAATATGAGGTTTCAGCAGCAGTTGTAATGCAAGCCAGTGTATTGTGAATGATTCCTGTAATGTATATAGTGACACCTACTGCCAATAACATACGCTGTGACCTGTCCACAGCTGACTGCTCTGTATGCTCTTGCTCCTATCTTGACCCAAGTGGACCGCTGAGGGGAAACTGGAGTGCACATCTAGGTTCAGGGACAGCTGTAGGTGAGTGAATCTGGGTAGGCGTAAGGGGCACATCTGTGAAAAGATGAATATTAACATATACAACAGTGTGTTTTTAAGAACTTCTTAGGTCATAGGCACTCTGAACTCTGGAAGCCCATTCCACCTTCTAGCAAACATATTAATATACTCCCACATTATCTAAATACTCTTGAATTTGACCTTAAAAAAAAGTTTTCATTTGAAATTATTTGGTGATGGGGAACCCATTTATGATCACCGTGACTTCCTGGCAATCACAATATTAGGAAATTCTTATTAACTTACACATGTTTTTCAAATATAATGAAATGCTTACCAATACATAAATTACAATTATGAAGTTGACAACTTGTGGGGCGCTTTCTTTGAACATTTAGGAATTTCAAATTGGCAGTGTACTTTTTGCATTGTAGGGCTAATAAAATTCTCTTCAGTGTCAAACCTTTTCATAGTTCCTTGAAAAGCCTAATGAATAAAGGGCCCCATAAACATTGCTGCTTGTGTATGATTGGCCAACTAGGCAATAAAAGTCACTTAAGACTCTCATTTTCCTCTATTCTCAGGTACCCCAGCACAGAACAGGGGAGAACAGGCCTTTCTCTTCTGTTCCCAGGACTTTTGTTCTCATTTCTTTCACCAGTATTGTTCTCTCCCTGCATTCCCATATGGATAAATGCCAGCTAACATCCGGGAGAGGCTGGAAACTGAAGACACAGACACACAGGTGACCCTTCCTCAGCATATTTGATGTTTTCTGGGGAAAAAGCATTTCTGATGAAGATTTCCCTAATTGGACATCCTAGCACTAACATACTAGACACTTTTGGGTTTTTTTATTTCTGATCTTCAGAGAGCAGTGGTTTTTAGACTTTTTTTTTTTTTTTCGTTGTTATTTTTTTTAAGTGGGCATTTTCTTCTGGGGCTCTCGGTCAAGTGCAGGTGACTGGTCATCTAGGGCCCGGTCTGTAAGTGGCTGGTTCTTGCCGCATCTCAGATGGACTGTTTGCCACCGTCAGGGTGCGTTACAAGGACCTCTATCCGGACGAGGATGCCTCCACGCAACTCTGGGAACTCTGGCCACACGCAATGAGGAAATGGCCTGGGTGGGTCCTGGAGGTCACTCTGTGGGGACCCCCGACTGTCTGCAGCCTTGACCTCTGGGCTCCACCATCCTGACCTCTGCTCTCTGGCCGCCACTTCGGCCATCTGACATCCACCATCCACCCCACAGCCCCTGACCTCCCCCATCGGACCTCCACCGGCTCCCTGCCAGCCAGACCCCACCGTCCACGGTGCCCTGGACCTGGGCTGGCGGACGCCCCCGCGGCCCTCCGGGAATTCCAGCGGACACCCCCGTCTCGCGCCGTCCCTGGGACCCCCGGAGCAGACCCCGGAAGACACCCGGACCTTCAGCCTCCGCCGCCCGCACGAAGTGACTTCTCGGAAAGGCAAGCGGTTCGCAGAAGATGGACCGGGCGGGCGGCGCCCCGGGGAGGGCCCCGCGGCCCGGCCGCGCTCATTGGCCCGCGTGGCCGTTGCTCTGCGCGCCGGGCCCCGCCTCCGCCCTTAAACGCGCGCGGGCGCCGGCCCCCGCGGAGCCGGGCTGCGAGCGTGGGAACGCGGGCGGCGGCCAGGAAGGCGGGCTGCGGGCCCGGCGCGCCAGGCGGCAGGTAGGCGGCCCGGGCGGGGCGCGGGGCGCGGGGCGCGGGGCGCTCCCTCCTCTCTGCCTCCCGAACCCAAAGCGCAGGTCCACGTTGTTGATCGTGGTGGGGCTGCTCCCCGGGAGGGGCTGAGGTTTGATTTTTTTTAAATGAAAAATCTCATGTTTCTTAAAACCGGGTTGGCATGGACATCTTCAGAATGGCTCATGGGGTGAAGGAAATGACCCTGTGTTAGAAGACCTCCTTGGTCCCGCTGAAATTCCACCGCACCGTCACTGTGAGACTGCTCCCCAAGCCAGTGATGCTTGTGTGGGTTAGAGTGTGAAGGGGGCACACTGGATTTTTTTTTATCCTGATGACAATTAGGATTTCTGAGTCTGCGTTGAGGTCCTTTGCTTCCATCCTAGCCTACTGATCCCTGGCAAGAAAATCTATATGGGGTCACCACTATAACCAGAGCATTTTGGTGTAAAATGATCTCAAGGCAAAAGGCAGGCTCTCTAAGTTGAGATACGTTCCTTACCCAGAGCTCTGAAGTGCTTCCTGAATGGAGACCGAATTTTCTGGGATTTTCAACGATACCCCCGACAGATGAAGGGACATAACCCAGTTAATTTTTTCTTTGAACCTAAATTAGGAGCCAGTCCTTAAATCAGGGTCCTTTTGGATTATGGCAGGTTCCCCAATGAAGAGAATTGGGGGTGTTGTAGTCATTTCGGCAAGATGGGAGCCAGAGAGGGCAATGGCTTTGATGCTTTTCGGTTGTGTGGGAATGGAGGTCTGAGGTGGCCAGGACAAATGCCCCAGGACCCAGACAGGTGTGCGAGACGTAAGCCCTGCTCCACCTCTTGGGTATATCCTGGAATCCGGTTGGTTGGGCCCACAGCAGTCTCTTATCGCCGGCGGCTTGGGAAACCTGACCCCTGGCTCCATTTATAGGACGCAGATTAGCTCCAGAGAGGACGTGGCCCCTAAAGAGAATTATTACCTAAAAATCAAGGAAGAGGAAGTTATAAACATGTGACTGGGCTTATAAATTTTTCCTGGCTCGGCATTTGGTGGAATGAATTTGTTAGTGTTCAGTAGATCATTATGGATCTTCGTTGTAGTAGAATCTGAGGCTTTGAATGCTGCTTAGAATGTTGGAGGTGATCTCGCTGAAAATTCAGGTGGGGCTGTCCATGTGCTGCGATCACAGAACTTAACCACGCTTTTCTCTCCAGAGTAAGACTCCCATACCCCGCCTCTAGGGTGCCTCTCTGCGCCTCAGTTTTTCCTCTCTTGAACAAAGACGGGGCTGGGTGAGACGACTTCTAAAGTATTTTCCAGCTTTCATATTCTATGACACACTCTTCCTCTTAATGACATCCCTCTTACTTTCTCTTTTCTCTCTCTCTCTCTCTCTCTCTTTTTTAAGTCACCAAGAAAGTTGTCCTTAACAATTTTGGAGGTATGAACCCATTGGAAATCCTGATGAGAAGGTGTTGATCCACTTTCTCGAAAAATGCCCATACAAACAAAATTTTGCTTTTCGTTTCTGGAGGCTCTTGGAACATGGACTCTAATTTAGGAACCGTGACCTAAGGGGCTGAGCAGAATGCTGATGAGCGGACGCATGTCCTTTCATAGACAGCTCCGTTGCATTTTGGCCCCCTCCTGCCCTCCTCCCCCAGCTTTTCCTCGAGGAAAGATCGTAGGAGTTGTACCTTCCCAGTTATTTTCTGCGGGTGGGGGGAGCCTGGTGGTGGTGGTTCATTTCTCTCACTTAGGTGCTCCTCCCAAATCTGTTCCTTATTTATAAACACAAGGGACTGTTTTAGAATTCTGGGATGCTTGAGAGCCATTCACTTTGCAGGTGGAGAGCGCCTCAGATTGAGGTTCAAGTGACGTTCCCAAGGTCCAGTTAGAGAAAAGCCATTGCCTGGGTCCACAGTTTCCAAGTCCAAGTCCAATGTTACACACTTTTAAATCCACAGCTGGGCCGCTGGAGTTATTGGATGAGAAAGTTACGTCTGGAACTCACAGGACTTCATCTCCTTCTCTTGGGGACCTGGGCCCCATCTCTGACCCCATGGCCACCTGCAGGGTGTCTGGTTTCCAAAGTGTGCACTTCTTGCTTCAGGGACCAGCATTGCTCTGGATGTGACCATAATTCTTGGGGAATTATGTCTTGTCACTGCTGATTTTTTTTGAACTTATTTGCCCAAAGAGGTCACATTTTAATCAGAAGACTAGAAATGCTATTTTTTTTTGCTTTGGGTGGGCGTCTGTCCAACTGCCTTGGGGATTTCCACCCCTGTTCTTGTAAATGTGGGCTGTGAGTTGATGTGGGGGTGATTGCTGTCTCTCTTTCTCTCTACTGTTGGGGCAGCTGCCTACTCTGGAAAGAATGTTCTTCCAAAGGGTGTCTTTGGGCACCCTGGGATAGTGAGGCCCTCTGATTCTCGTGCCTTCTTGAACGGTCTAGCCTGGCTAACTTTGTGGCCACAGTTGCTTTCCTCACTCTTCTCTGCTACCTCCCAGTGGTCAGAGGAGTCGCTGAAGAAGAAAGTTGGGATAGTAATAACAACATCTGCTATTTATTTATTTATGTTTAATATATTATTTATTTATTTATTTATTTTTAACAGAGAGAGAGAGATACAGAGACAGAGACAGAGAGAGAACTGAACTGGGGGAGCTCCCCAGCTCAGCACATGGTTCTGCTCGGGCCGGGGCTGGGATTCGATCCCCTGTCCCTGGGGCTGCAAAGTGAGCACTTAACCCACTGAGCCATCCCGGCTTCCCCAACATCTGTTATTTAGAGAGGATCTTTGAAGGGCCAGGCACTTTCTCAGAGGTGTTTTTATATACATTGTTGGAGCCCTCACTTTAGTGATGCCGAGTACTGATAGTGTTTCAGCCAGCGTGCGGAGCTGACATTTCAATGTTAAATGATGCTCCCAGGTCACCCAGCTGAGATGGCAGGATGCCAATGGGTCCCCAGCTCTGTGCTTCTCAAACTCATGCTTTCTTACCACTAAAGCAGCTGTGAAGGAACCATCTGGAAGAATAGCCTGAGGATCTCCTCTTTCTCTAAAATCACTAATGTCCTATTTGCTCACAAACATCGGTCAAACTGGGTAGGCATCAAGTAATGATATCGGCTCTTACAGTGATGGGCTGCTCACGGAGGGGATCTGAACATGTAAAAGTGAATTTTCCTTATCTCATGCTAAGAATACAATGATGCCATTAGACGTTTCTGAAAGGGAACACAAGGGTGAAAGCTGGGAAGCGCACAGCCAGAACGGCAGGTGGGGCCAACATCTGGCTGATGGGCAGCTGCAGATTTCCCAGGGAGCTTTGGGCTTTCATTCAGGCCTGTGGTCCTACAGGCGACATTGCCTTCTCAAGGCAGGTGGCCCCGAGTTCCTGGATCTGTGGGTTTTCCCCAAGCCTGCACCTGTGTTGCTGCCCTCTGATCTCCCTGTTAGCAATTCTTGGCAGTGAAGTACACACGGGGTGCTGTGATTAAGGGGACAATATTTGTAATATCATAGCATATGCTTTTTTTAATTCTTGCCAAGCATGTGTGACCGAAATGGAGGCCGGCGGCTTCGACAATGGCTGATTGAGCAAATTGACAGCAACATGTACCCAGGGCTGATTTGGGAAAACGACGAGAAGAGCATGTTCCGAATCCCTTGGAAACACGCTGGCAAACAAGATTATAATCAGGAAGTGGACGCCTCCATTTTCAAGGTAAAGATGGGACCTCCCTCCCCGCACCAGGAGCAGTCTTCCCTCATGGGCTGGTGAGGGTGTAGGGTGACTTCTTTCATATTTGCTTAAAAATTAATCCATTAAAAAAACACACAAATATGCTGAATGTGTCTCAAAAATGTACTAGGTGGTTTTATATCTATTATATGTTTTAATACCTTTTGAGGTCAGTTGTATATTGCTGGCATTTTTTTAACAAGGAGATTGAGGGCACTTTTATTTTTTTTTTTACCTATAGGACCATTTTTTTCTTTTCTTTCTTTTTTTTTTTTTTTTGCATGAGGACTAGCAAACCATGAAGGAGCAGGGGTGGAGCAGTGGGGAGGTGGGCAGAGAGAAAATATTTCTCTGAGGCCTGAGACTAAGATCTTTGCACCCTGAGCTATCATCTGAATTCCATTTGGAATTCTAGAAAGGGTTTTGTCCTTGTGAAGTTATTACTTCAGTTTGGCAATGCAGGCCCAGTTCAGATGAGAAAGACACCATCTGTCATTACTTCCTGGCCGGGTCATGTGGGGTGTCCTGAACCTGCAACAGATGTCTAGAAATAGTCCGGCTTCCCCTGAGAATAGTGAGTACCTCAGGCGTGGAGGGACTGGCTCCTGGGCTCTACCATTTGCATTGTGGCAGCCAGCATTGATCAAGCGTTTGCTGGCCCTATGGGTTTTGGGTTTTCCTCTCACACCATCTTATACAGGAGGTGCTGTCCGTGCCCGTGTTCTGTAGAGGCACTGGCAGGAGAAGTGGTTTGTCTCAGATCTCAGCTCTTGGATGATGGTGCCAGTGTTTGAACCCAGGCCGCCCAACCCTGAGCGCATGCCCTCACCCGCTGGCAGTACTGAGAAACAGAGGATTTTTGCTATTGCACTTAGATTTAGGTTGAGGAGCCAGGAGTCAGGGCCACACAGCTCTGCAGCCCAGCCGGGTCATCACAGTCCCCTGTGGCCATTGCAGTCCCCTCTGGGCTTCTCTGAGGCTCCAGAGTGACCCTAGGTCAAGGTGAGCCCAGACTTCCATTTTTGCAAACACAGGCAGTCTGACTCAGAGCCCAGATTGTGAATGCTACAGTGTGGGCTTGTTCTGCGGGCGTCTGGGGACCAGGGACAGGGAAGGGAACGTGAGTGAGCATGGGGGAGAGGCAGGGAGGCTGAACTGTGGAGGGCCAGAATCTGACCTGAGGCCTTGCATGAATGAGGGGAACAAGGCCCAATGGCACCCCAGTGCAGCACTGGGCTCCCAGCCAGGGACACCTGTCTTCTGGCACAAAGAAACAGAGATGACAGAAGATGATCCCTTGGTTCCAGAGTGGATCATCGATAGGTCAGAGTTGGCTTAGGAGGCATTTCAGTCCTTCAAGTCTCTGTCTGACATCTGTACTGGGGCTATACATTTGGCAATTCTGTTCAAGCTGTCACCTGGCGTCGCAGACCTCTTTGAGCATTGAATGCTAGTTCCTGGCTCTCTCCAAAAAAAGTGGGCACATATGGGCGTTTTGCATTCACCTTCAAGGGGACCTATGTGGCTTGAACATCCAGCAGATTTCTTTCCATCAAGGAGCCCCGGTCAGGAGCCTGGGCACTCCCACTGTTTCCTTTCATATTCTAGGAGGAGTGTGGATCCCCCACTTGTAGGTTTTCTTTTTCTTTTACCTTTTGCATCATGGTGGACTTCTCGTAGGAATGACTCTGATTAAACAGTGCCCAAGGTCCACGCAGTCATCTGGGAATGCTAGATTACAGGAGTCTGTAAGAGAGGGCTCTACTCTCAGTGCTGCTGATGTCTAGGTCCAGAGAGTTTCTTGTGGTGGGGCTGCCCTGTGCACTGTAGGATGTTCATCGGCATCCCGGCTTCAATGCACTAGATGCCAGTAGCACCCTTCCCCTAGTGTGACAACCAAAAATGCCTCTGACATTGCCAGATGCCCCCTGGGGGCACATGCTCCCCTTCCTCCATGGAGAACCCCGCTAGGAGCTGACTAGGGCCTGGGTGAGCAGATTTAAGCAGGGGCATGGGTGCTGAGGGCACAGGTGCAGGTTGACCATGAATAAAGCCTCTTCAGGAGGAGAGTAGAAGGGGCTGGACCAGGAGGCCCCATAACCCTGGCTTGTGGCTGCTGGTGGAGACCCAAGGCCTCTCCCTTTACACCGCTCCCTGCTTCCACTTACGCTCTGGGGGTAATGAAATAAAGCCCCAGATTTATACATCTTATGCAATGCTCTTCATGGCCGTTTCAACAGCGTTGAGAAAACTGTGCAAGATTCCCAATGTTTCCGTTGATTACGCAGTTGCTCAATGTGGCAATCTGAAATGAGTGTACAATCTCAGCAGGAATGGGGGCGGGAGGGAGACATGGGTGCCCACCCAGAGCTGGCCAGCCACCCGCAGGGCGGCAGACTGAGCTGGTAAAATACAGGTGGGAAGGACCCACCTAGCACTCCCCTGAATTGTGCCCACTCACTCGGTCCCCTGAGGTGCGTAGCTCTGCAATGTTGACCAAACGCGCCTTTGCTATTGGAAGAAGGCACTAGGCAGGCCGTGGTTAGATATCTGTTTTCCTGCCTGAGGAAGTGGATTGTAAGAAGCCACTTATACCAAAGACTTCTTCACTCTGAGGTCAGCTTCATGGTGTAGACCAGAGATGGGAGATTGTAAAAGATATTCTAGGCTGACCAGATGTACCATTTTAAAGATGTATTTTTATTGTTTTTTTTTGACAGAGAGAGAAAGGCAGACAGAGAGAAGGGGACAGAGCAGTCTCCATAGTTGAGCATTAGTTTTCCATATAGTTTTAGTCCACAGGTGGGCTCAGGGCTGCACAGGACAGGAACTGGGCTGGGAGCCTCCTGCATAGGCCCCAGCAAGAGCTGAACTGGGGGCACACCCCAATGCAGCATATGGGTCCGCATGGGCCGGGGCTGGGATTCAATCCTCAGGCTCCAGGGCTGGAAAGTGAGTGCTTAACCTGCTTAGCCAACCCAGCTTCCCCCAGATGTACCATTTTAAATGGGACAGAAAACAGTGGTACTGTCCACTTTCAGGTCTGCCTAGTCTCACTGGGCTAAAATCAAGGTGTCAGTAGGCTGACCATACGTACTGATGGAAACAGGACAGTACCATTTTTTTCTGTTCTGTTGAAAATGTTATGTATGGTTAGCCTACATTTAGCTCATTTTGTACCATCCCTGAGTGTACTGATGCGGTCCTGATACTAGTGCATATTTATTTTTAAGACTTATTTTTATTGTTTTTGACAGAGAGAGAGAGAGAGAGCGAGAGAGAGAGAGAGAGATAGATATAGAGAGAACGGGGAGGGCCCAGAACAGTCTCCATAGTTGTACATCATTGGTTTTTCCACATAGTTTCATTCCACAGGTGGGCGCGGGGCTGCACAGGGCAGGAACTGGGCCGGGATCTCACCCCAGTGAGAACTGAACTGGGGGCACTCCCCAGTTCAGCATATGGGTCCACTTGGGCAGTGACCCAGATTCGATCCTCGGTCCCTGGGGCTGCAAAGTGAGTGCTTAACCCATTGAGCCATCCTGGCTTTCCCTCGTATTTATTTTTTATTTTTTATTTTTTTTAAAGATTTATTCTATTGATTTTTGACAGAGAGAAACAGAGGCAGAGAGAGACAGAGAGAAGTGGGAGGGCCCAGAGCAGCCTCCACAGCCGACATCGGCTCTCCACATAGTTTCACTCCACAGGCGGGCACAGGGCTGCACAGGCCAGGAACTGGGCCGGGAGCCTCCAGCATAGGTCCTGGCAAGAACTGAACTGGGGGCACACCCCAGTTCAGCATGTGGGTCCGCATGGGCCGGGGCCGGGATTCGATCCTCGGTCCCCAGGGCCTCAAAGCGAGCGCTCCACCCGCTGAGCCATCCCAGCTTTCCCCGTATTTATTTTTAAAAAGTATTTTGCCTCCTTTTCATAAAGCTGAGGGGCGAAATTGAGTTAATGGAGGGTATGATTCATTGGTTCTTCTCTCATGGACCAGGCATTGTGATTGGCCTAAGTGAATTAGAACTTCCTTAGTAGGACAGATAGGCCTGAGAGGGGGAAAAAATAGCATTTGAGTTTCAAAACACATGATGAAACAATAGTGTCCAAGTGGGAAGAGGGCACAGTCCCGGGTTCAGTGCTGGCGAGTGCAGGGCGTCTCGTGGGCAGGAGGCAGAGGTCACAGTGGGGTGGGCAGCCGTGGTGGCTGTTGTTGGGCTCAGAATCACTCTGTCCTTCTGTGTAGGATTAGCTCTAGCGTCTCGAGAGATCTGCCATCTAGACTGATATTTCAGAACTGGCCAGAGAGCCCCCAAAAGGACTCAGGGCAGGCTGGAAGTGGGGTTTCTGAGGCAGCCCAGGGGCCCTGCTTCGCTTTATGATGTCCTGACTTTCTTCATGGGGTGAGTGTGAGCCTTGAGAAAGCCAATAGCTGTGACAATGCCCTTAGGCGGTGCAGTTCTGGATACATATTGGCTAGGACTAACGCCCCCAAATCCTGCTCTTTAAGGTCTGTTTGTAATATGGATTAAAACCCAAATGCGTGTGCCTGTGGCACACTGTTATCCCCCTGGGGGACACTTGGCAATGTCTGGAGACATTTTTGATGGTCACAGCAGGCCTGGAGGGTCCCACTGGCAGGGATGGGTAGAGGCCAGGGATGTTTTAGACATCCAGCCATTCACAGAAAAATCCGACCTGAAATGTCAGTGGTACCGAGGGAGACACTCTGATTTATTGTAATAAAAACGTGAAATTACTGTTCACTGTGTACATGGCTTGCTTTTATATTTCTCTGAAAAAGAAAATCCATGCACGGTCTATGATACAGTTCATACTTGTAAATGATTGAGAACGATTTACCGTGAAACATATTTCTAAAGGGGAGTTTTGCATGTGCGTCAGAAAAGGAACTCTTCATGCTCTCAGTAGGAATGTTCTAGCATTTTCCTTACCTCGGGCAGAGATGCAAAATCTGAGCTCTGGGTATCAACAGAAGAGGGAGGAGTCTCAGTGAACTGTGAGGTCTTGTCTTCTATGAGGGGCAGAAAGCCTAGACTCTTTTAAATGGAGCTGTGACTCAGGGGTGTCACGGAGTTTCTGGAAGTGTGGTCTCCTGGCTGTCGAAGTTAGAATCACTGGGATGCTGGCTGAAGGTGCAGTTTTGCAGACCCAACTTACGCCAATGAATGAGAATTTTGAGGGGTTAGGCACTGGAATTTGCATTTCAGGGGCTTGGCATTAAGCTCAAGAACACATGCTGTAGTGGAAATCGATTAGGTTGGAAGTCAGAACAGTTGGCATTTAATCCCAGAGAGGGTCCCTTTGGGGGAGTTACCTCTTGGAAGTAGATTTTTCTGATTTGGGACTGAGAATTCCCTCTAGGTCTGTTATTATTTTAGTTTGGAAGACCTTTCTGATTGTCTCTAATGCCCAAGTTTATTTTCATTTGACAGTAGCGACCCCCTCACTGATGGGTCCTGTATTCTAATTTTGAACTTAAAACTACC
>PVKE010029286.1:0-20347 GCA_004027555.1 Craseonycteris thonglongyai | reverse complement strand
GAGGACCGAGGATCGAATCCCGGCTCCGGCCCAGGCAGGACCCACGTGCTGAACTGGGGAGTTCCCACAGTTCGGTTCTCTAACTGTCTCTGTCTCTGTCTCTCTCTCTATCTGTCAAAAAGTAAAATAGAAATAACTATGCACTGAAGACAAAAAGATAATTTCTCTCTATAAATGTGAAAAGATAAAAACAAAAAAACAAAAAAACAAAAAAACATACATGAATGTTCATAGAAACATATATAATTCTATATTATATATATAACATATATAATATATATTATATATATAACATATATAACATACATATATATATATATATATATATATATATATATATATATATAGTGCTAGCCAAACAGTAGAATAGAAACAACCTAAATGCCCATCAACTGATGGATGGATAAGTAAGATATGGCATAATCCATGCAATGGAATATTATTTGGTCATAAAAAGGAATGAAGAGTGGGAAGCCAGGATGGCTTAGTGGGTTGGGTGCTCACTTTGCAGCCCCGAGGACCGAGGATCGAATCCCAGGCCCGGCCTGTGCGGACCCATGTGCTGATCTGGTGAGTGCCCCCAGTTCAGTTCTCACCAGGGTGAGACCCTGGCCCAGTTCCTGCCCTGTGCAGCCCCATCCACCTGTGGAATGAAACTATGTGGAAAAACCAATGATGTGCAACTATGGAGACTGTTCTGGGCCCTCCCCCTTCTCTCTGTCTCTGACTCTGTATCTCTCTCTCTCTCTCTCTCTCTCTCTCTCTCTCTCTCTCTCTGTCAAAAACAATAAATAAATCTTTAAAAAAAAAAAAAAGGAATGAAGAACTAACACATGCTAAAACTTGGATGAACCTTTAAATCAGGGGTGTCCAATCTTTTGGCTTCCCTGGGCCAGATTGGAAGAAGAATTGTCTTGGACCACACATAAAATACACTAACACTGATGAGAGCTAATGAGCTAAAAAAAATAATAAAAAAAAAAAAAATCCTAAAAGAAAATCTCATGTTTTAAGGAAGTTTACAAAGTTGTGTTGGGCTGCATTCAAAGTCATCCTGGGCTCAATGTGACCTAAGGGTCGTGGGTTGGACAAGCTTGCCTTAAAGCATTATGCTAATTGAAAGAGGCCAGTCATGAAGGACCATGCATTGATTCAATTATATGCAATATCCAGAATGGACAACATTATGGAAACAGAGAGTAGATTAGTGGTTGCCTAAGGCTGGAGTTGGTGGAGGAGAGTTGGGAGAAAATGGAGAGTGACTGCTAATGGGTACAGATTTCTTTTTGGAGTAATGAAAGTGTTCTAAAACTGTGGGGTCATTGCACAACTCTGAATATATTAAAAACCATTGAATTGTACACTTTTTTTTCAAGTTCAGGTATTTATTAATCAGTGTAATCCCCAACATAATATACCAACATGATTTCATGCATTCTGGAGGGGAAATATGTCCTCGTTAAGTGGAAAATTGTGCAAACGGCTTTTGGAAGACATTCATTCTGAGCAGCTTTATGGTGAAACATTCCATTTAGGAATCAGCCTTTCTTTAGTTTGCTGTAATCAATATTCAGTGAGTAGAACTTGTATTGATTGTTGCTTGGGACCCAGTTTGTTCTAGGGTTCTGGGTTATTCTTGCGGTCCCATCAGACACCTGAATTGAACAACACTGGGTGTAAGACATACAGTGTTGCTCCAGTTAGTACCTCCAGCTCCAATAAATACAAAGAGAGGCTCAAGCTTGGATGCTTCTTGGCCTGACCGAGGACCTGGGGGAGCATGATTATGACAGAAGGCTCAGGTCAGGAAATAGAGAAAAACCAGAGTTGTACCCTTTAAATGGGTGAAATGTATGGTATGTAAATACCTTAAAAGAGCTGTTGAAAAAAATAAGAAAAAGTCCCATAAAAGTATTAGAAACTAGGATTTAGTCTAATTTACAAAGTACGGTGGCCTATCCTTAGAGAAAGGGACAGAATATTCTGTGACATGATGTATGGGGACTCTGGTATATTTATATTCTCATTCTCTCTTTCTCTCTGTCTCCTTTTCTCCTCTCCACAAGGAATGTTATTTATTCTTTGTTGTTGTATCACTTACCTATTGACACAATAATGCTGATAACAAACCACCTGCAGACATATTCTTTTTTTTTATATATATACATTTTATTGTTAAATTTAATGGGGTGACATTGGTTGGTAACAATCAGACAGTTTCCCAATGTACAACTCCACATCACATCACCCATGCATCGCATTATGTGCCCAGCTCCCAGAATCAGGTCCCCCTCCAACCCGATATATCTGGTGCCCACTCCCCCCTCCCCACACAACTCGCCCTCCCTCCTCCCCCCTCCTCCGTCCTCTCCAGGTAAACACCAAACCATTGAGTGTTGCAGACATATTCTTATTGCTCACAAGTGTGTGGTAGCTGAAGCCATTATCCACCAAGCTTCTGACACTGTGGCTGACACAAAGGAAGTGTCCAAGATGTGTTTGTTGAAGGAGCCATTGTCAGCACTTCAGTGAGGTGCTGGTAGGACGTAAAATACGGTAGCTAAAAAGTGAAGTGGTGTTTGCTAGCATCTATCACATTCCAGACCTGTGCCAGCACTCTAGCTAACATTCTCTGGGAAACCTGACCCATGTACAGGAGGCTGACAGGTATTCAGAATGTTTGGGATGTGGGCTTAATTTCAGGTGATCTGGACAATCTGGGTTCTACTCCAATGAGAAACAAATTCTGCTGTCTTTTACTGCCTTTTTAACATTTCAAGCCAAGTTCTTATACCCATCCACCCATTGAAAACTTTCTTGTTCAGAAAGTCGTCTCAGCAGCAGCTCAGATTTTTCTATTTTTATTCCTGTGTGTCATCAATGGGAACACACTGTGACAGAAATGGAGAATTATGAATTGATAATAGCAAACTAGTGACATTTGCTTTGTTCCTGAGTAAGCTAACAAAGGAAAATGTACCTAATGTGTAGATGTATAATGGACGTTTTATAGGCCAGCCTTTCTACAAAAGGACCCAGTGAGTCCTGTGTCTATTTTCAGGAAGGAAAAATATATTGCTTTTAATATTCAAGTTGGTTAGGCTTTGGAAAAGTTTTCACAGGAACTGATTTTTCAGAAACATGGACATAGAGGATACTAGCAGCCCTTTCTCCTATAATTTATCTGTGACCTCAATATTTATTTTCTGCCATTCTTTTATATCAAAAACTTTCTGTTCTCTAACTTGATAATACTATTGATAATTGTTTAAAATTTCATTTAAAAAATTGCACCACTCTAAAAAAAAAGTCATTTTTATTTTCTATAGTTTTCCTTCACAGTTTTGCTCCATAGAAAGGTATTCTTTTTAAATGATGGAATCATAGCATAGTTATATAGTCTGCTACTTCTTTTATGCGATGATGAGGGACTTCAAAATAAAATGGCACATGAGTCTTGCGACTTATAGTCTTACTGATAGTGTACTAGCACATATACATTCCCATAGTTTTTTGTATATTTTTAAGTATCTGTGTGCATTTTACTATATGTAAATGTCACCGTCAACTTAAATTTTTTGTGAACTTTTTTAAGTTGGCTCTTTTGAACTAACAGGGTTCTCAATCAAGATAGAGAAGAGAGTTATTTAGGGCTTAAAACTGAACAAAATTGAGGTACCTAGAATAGTGAAATCATAGAGATAGAATGTAGAATGGAGGTCAGATGAGCTGGGAGCAGGGAGAAATCGAGAGTTATTGTTTAAAGGGAATTGCAGTTGAGGAAGATGAAAATGTTCTGGAAATGGGTGGTCATGATGGTTATACAACGATGTTAATGTACCCAATGCCAATGAATCACACACTTAATAAGGTTAAAATGGTAAATTTTATGTCAGGTAAATTTTACCACAATAAAAAAGTTTTTAAAAAATCTAGGGGAAGCCGGGATGGCTCAGTGGGTTGAGCGCTCACTTTGCAGCGCCGGGGACTGAGGATCAAATCCCGGCCCCGGCCCGTGCGGAACCATATGCTGAATTGGGAGCTCCCCCAGTTCAGTTCTCTCTCTGTCTCTGTATCTCTCTCTCTCTCTCTCTCTCTCTCTCTCTGTCAATAAATAAATAAATAAATAAATAATCTAAAAGTTGGGGAAAGCTGGGATGGCTCAACGGGTTAAGCACTCGCTTTGAAGGCCCGAGGACCAAGGATCGAATCCCGGCTCCAGACCAGGCGGACCCACATGCTGAACTGGGGTGTGCCCCCAGTTCAGTGCAAAAAAATTTAACAAAAGAAACAACTAAAAGTTAATTACTAAGTAATAATAACATTTGCTGCCTCAAATTCATTTTTTTTCTCAAATTCATTTTGAGATGTGACAAAATGCAAATGATACATTAATGTTAAAATGCATTAAATTTCAGAATAGTAGGTTCAAAAATAAACAAATAAAAACATTTCCCCTTAAAAGTAAATTAAAAATTAAACTTAACACATGTGGTTTGTAGACTTATAGGAAATGAAGAAGACTTAAAATTTGTGGGTGACCCAGAACTAATAATTAACTTGTTCAAAGTAAGTCTTAGTCCATTCGTGCTGCTTTAGCAAAATACCAGAGGCCGGGGCGGGGGCTTATAAACAACAGAAATTTATTTTTTGTGGTTCTGGGGCTGAAACTCCAAAACTAGGGTGCCAACATGGTCAGGGCCTCCCCTCTTCCAGATCACAGACTTCTTGTATCTTCACATGGTGGAAGCAATTAGGGAGCTCTGTGATATCGCTCTTATAAAGGACACTAATCCTATTCATGAGAGCTCCACTGTTACCTCCTAATCACTTTCTAAAGGCCCTGCCTCCAAATACCACAACATTAGAAGTTAGGATTTTAACATACGGTACAAATTTTCGGGGAGACATAAACATTCAGTCTATAGCAAAGCCTGACACCTGGTGAATGACAAAGATGTGAAAACTCAGGCAATTATTACTAAACAGTAGAAAATGTTTTAGATTTTCATTTCTTTTATGGATTTGTGTTTTCAATGGTTTTAAATATTACATTGTGTTTGAGTGTTTTAAATTCATTAAGTATGATCTTAAATATTTTTAAAATTATTTTTCTGGTTATAAAAGTACATGTAATCTTTGTAGAAAATTTGGAAAATAAAGTATATAAAAATTTTAAATCACCCATACTCCCACCCAGAATAGGTACTTATTATCTTGGTATAATTTCTTTCAGTCTACTACTTATACATATGGTTGCTATTACTATACATAAAATCTGTGCCCCTTTTTCACTTGGTATTATATCATGTCTTTAACTAGTTATTAAAGATTCTTCATAAATACAATTTTAAATGTTTTCTGAATCTTCTGACTCATGACTGCACATAATTTTTATAATTATTCCTTTATTGTTAGATATTTAGGACATTTACAATTTTTTCTACAAATAATGGAGTGATCTGCTTCTTTGCGTATAAAGGCTTTGTTTGCATTTCAAATTCTTATTTAGAAGAGAGTTCTAGAAGTAGAATTTCTAGTAAAGTTTATAAACATTTTTAAGGTTATTGATTTATATTGCCAAATTGCTTTTGAAAAAAAATTTACAAGTTTATAATTTAAACAGAAATATGTATCACCACTGAGTAGGAATAAGACCTAATGTTCATTAGGCACTCAGTTTTTTACCAGAATCTGAACATAGTATGTAATATGTGTTAGTTCTACTTTAAAATGTTTCATATTATTGGTGGGAAAAAATGTTGTCTATTATTTTAATTTCATTTCCTTGATTACTAGTGATATTGAGCTATATTTCATTACTAAACCAGTTGAAAGTATTATTTGTAAATTATGTGTTGCCAATTTTTCTATTGTGAGTTGTTTTTATTGTTTTTGTGAGCTCTTTATATATTAGTATGCTAACTCTGTCATATCTGCCATAGCTATTTTACAAGTTTTTTTTTATTTTAAGTTTTCTTTATGTGTTACATTTCCATGTTCTCAAATCTATTGTTTTACTTGGTGATTCATCCTTGCTTTTTAAAGAGCATAACTTTATTTAATGGCTCTGTAATCATAAAGGTACCTCTTACATATCTATAACACTCACTGTTTACATACACTATTTCAAGCTTTTGCAGTAGGAACAACCAACCCAGATTCTTGTGCACATGTGTTACTTTACATAACTTTACATCTTTTACATAACAGTTCTTTTTAAGCTTAAAAATGCCCTTTCTCAACAACCTATATTTCCATCCATATGGAATTGACTAAGTATATAGAACAAGCAAAATAAAAAGGAAAATTTTGGAGTTCTTAACAGTCTATATATGATGACACATAAAGATGTTAATGACCTTATTGAGGAGGAAGAATACAATGCTGCAAATAAAGAACATGTCACCTTTGTAAAATTAAATACACACACACACACACACACACACACACACACACACACACAGGGAAATGCCTGGCAGGACTTTACCCAAATTCTGTCAGTGTTTACTTCTGGATCATGAGATGTCAGGTGATTTCTATCTTTGTGCTTTTCTGATTTTTCAGTATTTTACAATAAGCACATATCAATTATACTAAGAAATCAAGTTATTTTTTAAAGCATGAACAAAATTTTTCACCTACAGAGTAACAATAATATTTGCCTATTTTTTTGGCTCTTTTAGTTAAATGTTGGGAGCTGGTCAGGAACCTGAACAGAAAGGTTTCTGGGGACCTTGATGGCAAGGCCTAGGCTCCCTCAACCTCCCAGGAAGGACAGACCTGGGGCCTGGATGGCAAGGCCTCAGGGCCACCCCTTCACCTCCCCTTGTGATTATCTATAGAAAAGAATGTGTATGTGCAGCTTCGAATGAAGGCCAGATAAGCTGGGGCCAGTTGATTGACTATTAGGCCAGGGGTTAAAAAGATATATATGGAGAAGGGTCTGCCTGTTCCTGATAACAAATCTGCTTATGCTAATGAATAACCCACCCTGTACTTTAGGAATGTCTCTTATTCTCTTCCCTATTCCTTGTAATGACATTAACTTTTGCTATAATATAAGGCAAGCAATAAAGCTATTTGGGGCTGCTCCTTTTGAGGACAGCTGGCTGACAATTTTGTCGGTTCTTTAATTCCCACAGCTCGAACTCCAGGACTTTGTTCATCCAGGCTGGTTCCTGGCAAATGTTTATACACACAAATTTTCCTTACCATTTAGGCAACATCTAGAAAGGTATATACGAGGGCTGTCTGGGAAATAACCAGCCATGTATTACGAAAAATAGAGGCATTTATGGCTGGATTTTTTTTTCCAGACAGCCCTCATATATTTATACAAATGGGTTAAATATACACATAAATCAATAAATATATTTGCTAAGGAGCTTGGGACTTCCAAATACTGGGAAAAAATTGCTAGTGAAAGAAACTGTTAGGTGAGTTATTCTAATTTGCAGACCTTCCTACTGCATAACTTTCTGGATGATGTCATACAAATTTCTTCCTGCATCTGGGACTATTTCCAGTGGCTACATGTAGGAGCTTCCCGTTTTTGTTTTAAGTGAGTGATGTTTACTGGAAATGAAAGTCCACTAACAAGATTTCAGTTCAGATAGCTTTGTGGAGTCAGGAAAAGAATGACTGTGAAATGGATTTGGCCAAAAACTTTTACTTTCTCCTTGTCATTATCTTGTTTTGATAGGTTGATTTAGTTATGTGTTGAAATGACCTCTTCTGAAAAAGCTAGGAGAAATAATATGGGTTGTCTTCTTTTCCTCCACCTCCTCTTCCTCCTCTTCCTACCAAGACACTCAACTCAAACCTTTCTTCCCCATTTCTCCATATATGCCTGCACACTCATATCAACTACAGAGAATAAACGGAGGCAGCCAAGAATCATAGACAGGGTAGCTGGGTATTTTACTTCTCTTCTCTTAGATCTAGAAGGGACTTACAACATTTAGATGTGAATAAAAAAGACAAAGCTGATCAGTGGCAGAACAAAGTAGAAAACCTGTGTTTCATATCTCTTAGATCCAGGCCTCTGGGTTAAAACCCATAAATGTTGCTAACATTTTTTTTTTGGAACTGTGCATAAAGGCAATCTAGACAGTTCCAGGAAAGAGAATGTTGTATAACAAGAATCAATTATAAGTTTTAAGAGGTTGTTCTATGTTAAATATCAGGTAAGTAAAATTAAAAAACAAAGTACCTAAATGTACTGAGTACTTCCATATTTCTGGATCCTCTTGACTGTGGTTTTGTGATAGAAGTATTTACAGTTTTTTTCAAAAAAATTCAAGATGAAAAATTGTTAAGTCTAAATCAATTAAAATTTTAAATACTAATATTTAAACCATGCTGCACTTAAGAAGGTACAGAACTTGTTGAAAATTCAAACAGGATGTGGTTTCATGACTTCTGAAAGATCAGGAATCTTTTATCAAATATCTTTCTTATCATCAAATTGCCAATCTATACTGCAATATTCACAGGACACAGTCATAAATATCAGACAGGCTAAAGCTCCAACTAAGTTTAAGTTATTCTAAAATTATAAGTTTATGTTATGGCTATCATTTGGCTATCAAATGACTTTATTTTTTAATAAAGTCTGAGAAATAACATCACATCACGTAAAGGACAGAACTTATAGCCTGGGGCCATTGTCAATGTGGGATATAGAGAAAATAGAACTCTTCCATTTCTTTTGTTTTGCACTTGTAGGGAAAAAAAACATTTCTTTTCTACATAAAATAACTAAAGTGAGGAGGAATAGAAAAATGGGATGAACTTCAGTAAGGGAAGGTGAAAGTCCAAGACAAAGTTATAAAATATGGAAAATCCCAGAGGTGCTCCAAATGAGTTCCATCCCACAGTTTTGAAGAATAATGATGTCTCAGAGCCCTGATATAAAAATGAGATGACTAAACAATTGTCAGTGATCTTTGGGGCATCATTAAAAATAAGAGACTGGAAATAATGGAATCTTTAATTTTCAGGAAGAGAAAGTAGACAGAGCCAGAAACCTTGTAGACAATTGTTTATAACGTCAATCTCAGTCAAGACTCTAGACTGGATTACTAGAAGAATAGTTTTAGGCACTAGGTGAAGAAGTAATGATTAAGACCCAGAATAAATTTACTAAGAACAAGTCAAGGCTGATTTAGCTACCTCCCTTTTTGACAGCCCAATAGCTCTGGGAAAGCTCATATTTAGAGTATTTCATCATTGGTTAGATATTTAATGAGGTTTTTCATGATATTCATTTGACTAAGATGGAGAAATATGAATTGGACCCTGGCTTACTGGATGAATTAGTAACCAGTTGCTCATACACACAAGATGCTGACAAGTTGTTATCAAACTACAAGGAAGAGGAAGGCAGATGGCTCAGCTAGTTGAGCACTCACTTTGCAGCCCTGGGGACTGAGAATCGAATCCTGGCCCCAGCTTGTGTGGACCCATATGCTGAACTGGGGTATGCTTCCTATGCATGAGGCCCTCAGTTCGATTCTTGCCCTGTGCAACCCCGCACCCACCTGTGAAATGAAACTATATCGAAAACTAATCAAGTGCAACTGTGGAGACTGCTCTGGGCCCTCTTCCTTCTCTTTGTCTCTCTGTCAAAAAAAAAAAATCTACAAGGAAGTACCATATTTTTTTGTGTATAAGATGATACTTTTGTCTAAAATTGTTAGACTAAAAATTGGGGGTCATCTTAGACACAGGAGCAACCCATGTACTTATTTCTTAATGTTATGTTGGAAAAGTAGGAGTCGTCTTATACATCGGGTGTCTTATACAGGGGAAAATATGGTATATAAGTCTCATGGCTGTGTCCTTCATCTGCCCTTCATAAATTCTTGCAGAATATGTAGAAAGCAGGCTCTTCAAATATGTAGGAAACTTGATGTTGAAGGTATGATGAATACTTAGATGACAAAATGAGAATCAGTGGGCTAAATCTAAAAGGATACACTTTAAAAGTGATTAATATGAGGTCTAAGGAACTATTAGGTCAGTGCAAAAATAATTGCGGTTTCAGACCGTGAATTTTAGATCATTATAATTAGGCTCAAACACATTTTTTCTTTTTTTAAAGATTTATTTTTATTGTTTTTGACAGAGAGAGAGACAGAGACAGAGAGAAGGGGGAGGGCCCAGAACAATCTCCAAAGTTGCACACTGTTGGTTTTTCCACATAGTTTCATTCCACAGGTGGGAGTGGGGCTGCACAGGGCAGGAACTGGGCCGGGGTCTCACCCCGGTGAGAACTGAACTGGGGGCACTCCCCAGTTCAGCATATGGGTCCGCACTGGCCGGAGCCAGGATTCGATCCTCGGTCCCCGGGGCAGCAAAGTGAGCGCTTAACCCACTGAGCCATCCCGGCTTCCCCTCAAACACATTTTTATTAATCAAAATAGGAACCATTACAATCAACACATTTTCATTTATTCCTGTTGTGTAAAAATCCATGCTTTAGGATTTCATGAACTCTTGGAAAGCATTTTCTGCATCCTGCTGGCTGTGGAAGCATTTTCCCTGCGAAATGTTGTTGAGATGCTTGAAGAAGTGGTAGTCGGTTGGCAAGAGGTCAGGTGAATATGGTGGATAAGGTAAAACTTCGTAACCCAAGTTGTCCAACTTTTGAAGCATTGGTTGTATGTCCTGCAGTTGGACATGGTTGTGAAGAAGAATTGGGCCCTTTCTGTTGATCAGTGCCAGCAACAGGCATTGCAGCTTTCAGTGCATTTCATCAATTTCCATCAATTCCTTCAGATGGAATGATTTCACCTGGATTCAGAAAGCTGTAGTGGATCAGACTGGCAGCACCCAACAGTGACCATGACCTTTGTTTGGTGCAAGTTTGGCTTTGGGAAGTGCTTTGGAGCTTCTTCTTGGTCCAGCCACTGAGCTGGTCATCGCAGGTTGTCATATAAAATTCACTTTTCGTTGCATGTCACAATCCAATCAAGAAATTGTGAAGAAGAAGAAGAAGAAGAAGGAAAAGGAGGAGGAGGAGGAGGAGGAGGAGGAGTAGGAGGAGGAGGAGGAGGAGGAGGAGGAGAAGAAGAAGAAATTGTTAATTGTTGTTGCATAGAATAAGAGAAGATAATATTTCAAAACAAGGTTTTTTTGTTTGTTTGTTTGTTTGGTCAGCTCATAGGACATCCACTTATTGAGCTTTTCCACCTTTCCAATTTGCTTCAAATGCCGAATAACCATAGAATGGTAGATGTTGAGTTCTTGGGCACTTTCTCCTGTAGTTGTAAGAGGATCAGCTTTGATGATTGCTCTCTATTGGTCGTTGTGAACTTCCGATGGCCAGACACTACATTCCTCGTTTTCAAGGCTCACATCAACTTTGCAAAACTTCCTGAACCACCACTGCACTGTACATTAATTAGCAGTTCCTGAGCAAAATGTATTGTTGATGTTGTGAGTTGTCTCTGCTGCTTTACCACCCATTTTGAACTCAAATAAGAAAAGCATTCAAATTTGCTTTTTGCCTAACATCATTTCCATAGTCTAAAATAAATATTAAATAAACAATAAGTAATAACTCATTAGCAAAGAAATAAAGAGAAATGTGCATTGAAATGATGTATAACATAATCATATTTATTTAAGAACATATTCCAATATCAAACAGCAAATTTCAACAGTGCAAAACCACAATTACTTTTGCACCAATCTAAAAATAGTGTCAGTGAGGATGGGTTACACTGTACCTGTTTCAGTAGTAGCTAAGAGTCTGAGCCTAATTTGAGTCAGATATGTAATACAGTTGCCAAAACAAACAAAAACTGAGATTTTAGACTGCATCAAGTGGTGTGGTGGTAGATGCTTAATAACTTGCTCTCTGAAGGGAAAGAAACACCTTGGTTTATATATAGCACTTGCCCATTACTATAGCTTAAATACGGTAGTCCCACCATGACCAGTTTCAAGCTACCAACATGATGTCATTGAATAGAGTTTGGAAAGAGATGTACACTAGCATGCCATTATATAATATTTTTACTAGACAAATACAATTGATGTAAATAATTTCAATGAGAAAAGATAATAGTAAAATGTAGTAAAATAATTAGAAAGTCATGAATTTTAAATATTTTATACCTTTGTTTTTAATATAATATATGTTACTATAAGTTTGTGTAACTTAACATTTGATTATGGCTGTGTTTAACAATTGGCTCACAAAGTTCTTGAACCATTAACACTCAGCTCTTGGAACTTTGTGCACCCAGGCTCCATCCAGGCCATGGTAACAAGAAATGAAGTAACAGGAACGAGGGAGGTGATAGTACTGTTTTTATCTGCAATTGTCAGGCCACGCCCAGATCACTCCACCCCAGAGCACAGAACTTACATGTCCAAGTGTTCTGAATCAGAGCAGAGCAGCCGGGATGGCAGAGAACCAGTCATGGGTGTACGGAACCACTGACGGAATTAGGGCTATTTAGGCCAGAGCTCAAAAGATCTGCATGTGCGGTTAGGGTGAGAGGGATAGGTGAATGAGTGCTTGTTTTCAAATATTTGACACTGTTGTATGAGGAAAGGTTAGGGCTATAATCTAAGGGTAGAAGCAGATACAAGGAGGTAGATTTCTGCTCATTATAAGAAATTTCAAAGCTGTCACAAGTAGAACGGGCTGAAGGTCATCCTGCAGAATGTGGGCAACAACCTTTAGGGACCATGCAGAGGTAGTTCAAGCTTCAGAGGAAGGAAAAGGGCTGGATAATTTCCAAGGTCTCGCCCAGGTCTGTGGTTTCCTGATTTTTGATCCACTGCTCTTTGTAGGTTCATGCAGAGGGACATCCCCTACTTCTGGCTCCGTTTGGCTTTTATTAGGAGGGTGGAACAGTGCACGTAAGACACAGAAACAAAAACAAAAAACAGAAAACTTTTTATTAAGGAAAATTTTAAATGTTCAAAAGTAGTAAGAGCAACATGTATAATAAAAACATCAGGTTTCTACAGTATCAATTTATATCTAATCTTCTGTCATCTCTACTCCACCCATTTCCCACCCTAGATTACTGTGAAACAAACCCTGCATCCATAGATATAATACGTCAGCATGTGTCTCTAAAATACAAGGAGTCTTTGAAATAATACCTACAATGCTCTCATCACACTTAAGAAATTAATACTGATTCCCTAACATCATCTAATATCCAGTCAGTGTTTAAATTTTCCCCATTGTCTCATAGTTTTTTTTAATTTGCATTTTTTCATATCAGGATCTAACTAAGGTCTGCACATTGCAATTGGTTGATGTATTTCTTTTAATCTGTTGTTTTTTGTTTTTTGTTTTCCTATTACTTTATCCCCTTGCAATTTCTTTGCTCAAAGTGCTGAATCATCTGTCCTGTAGAATTTTCCAGTTTGGGTTTTTCTGACTGCATTATCATGGCATGTTTAACATGTTTGGCCATTTGGAGTTTATTCAAGTTGGCTCCCAAGTTTTTCTTTAACATGAACCTAGTAATTGCATTGATTTCCAGTATGTCAAGATTCCAGACTCAGTTCATATATTTCTGCCTCAGATTTGGAATTATACATTTCTCCAAGGGCCTTAATTCCTTATAATGGGAAATGAAATTTAGAGGTAAAATACTCTGGGCTCTAGGGTAGTCAGGCTACTGGGTTGATCATGGTTTCTAAGTCATTTCAGTAGGAAGAGTTAGGAAATACTCTTTTTATTCTTCCATAGAAAATACATCATGAATTCATATGACATTGTCAAACAGGACTACAAGATGTTTTGTTAACTTCACCTATGTGACATTTATAGTTTCTTTCTCCTTTATGAAAAATCCCAATTCTCAAAGACAGCAACATTATTTCTTATTTGATTTATTTCGCAATGAACATGTAACTGTCTTAGAATAAGTGTTCAAGCACTATTACCAATAATATGACTACTAAAAGCCATTTTATATTGCTATATAGTTATTTTTGTTTTTAGGGTATATTACTATAATGAAAATCAAATTAAAGTCACTTGAAGTGGTTCCTTTCTGTGTGGTTCTTCTATCAGCTCAGAATATATATTTCAGTTCATTTGTTTCATTTTGATTTGGGTTATTAGAAATTGCTTTTCAATTTAAAAGAATTATAAAATTATGTAAAATGTTTATAAGCTTCCAAAGTTAAATCGACAATACCAGGTATATTCAGAGGAGTGTGGCTTCTATTCCTGTCCCCTCCACCTTCTTTCCTCTCTCCCATATCTTTTTTTAAAAACAGTTTTTTCTTTAGCTTAAAAAAGAAAAGCAGGAGAAGCTGGGATGGCTCAGTGGGTTAAGAGCTCACTTTGCAGCCTTGGGGTCCCTGGGTCTGAGGATCAAGTCCCAGCCCCGGCTGTGTAGACCCATATGCTGAACTGGGGTGTACTTCCCAAGTACGTTCCAGGTCGGTTCTCGCTGGGGCAAGCTTCCCATGTGGGAGGCCCCTGGTTCAACCCCCAGCTTAAGGGGACATGCCTCCCAGTTCTTGCCCTGAGCGGTCCCCTCCCACCTGTGTGGAATGAAACCCTGTCGAAAACTGATGACATACGACTATGGAGACTGCTCTGGACCCTGCCCCTTCTCTCTGTCTCTCTCTGTGTGTCAAAAATCAAACAGACAAACAAAAACACAAATAAAGTAAAATTTTGAAAAAATATTATTTAACAAAAGAAAAGCAAGTATTCTCATATATCAAATTCTTCCTTCTTAAGTAAAACAGCAACATACTGTAGACAGTTGCTTGTTTTCTACTAGACTTGTGAGTTCTTCAGAGGAGGAGCCTAGTCTTCAAACCTCAGTTGCCTGGCCTGATGCCTGGCATAAAAGACTTCATATTTATTTTTAAAAGCAACTAATCCAGCTTAACTAAGTATAAGAAGCTGAAGTCCAAAGAGTTTCTTTAAATTCAGTAATGCAACAAGTATATGATGAGTATCTGCTGTGTGCTTCGTTTTTCTAGGTAAGGCTAAATGTCATTGTATTTGAAGTGTGATTCACGGCATGCTTAATTTCCATTTGTCCAAATATCAAAAGATAAATACCATCACCTTATGAATCCTCAAACAAAGATTAAATTATGCTCAGAATGGTTTCACATCAATCAATTTTATTATATCCTAAGTGAATATCACACAGGAATACCATCTGCAGAATGCTAACTTAAATGTGTGTGTGCGTGTATGTGTGTGTGTGTGTGTGTCAGAAGGTGGAAGTATTGAACACTCAATTTAATTTAGGAAACACTGAATTAAAAAATTCTTTTTTTTCATGAACTTTTAACATACTTAATAGTAATTAGTTAAATCTCCAAGAAAAACATATATTATGCAGTGTTTCCCAGATTCATTTGACTAGGGAACCCCTTCTTTTAAAAATATTTTTATTAAAATATAGCTAACATACAATATTATACTAGTTTCAGGTGTATATTATAGTTATTCAACATTTATATACCTAAAGCAGTGATCACCATGGTAATTACGTCCAGCAACCATCTGACACTGTACCACGCTATCAGAATATTATTGACTGTATTCCCCATGCTGTACGTTACATCCACATGAATTAATTGTTTTATACCTGGAAATTTGAACCTGTTGTTCCCCTTCACATTTTTCCCCCTTTTTAATTTTTCAATTAACAGTTGATATTCAATATTATTTTATTTTAATTTCAAGTGTATAGCATAGTGGTTAGACATTTACATAATTTAAGAAGTGATCCCCCTAACTAGTCTAGTACCCACCTGGCACTATACAAAATTATTACCATATTATTGACTATATTTCCTATGTTTTACTTTATATTCCCATGACTATTTTGTAGCTATCAATTTGTATTTTTTAATTCCTTCACCTTTTTCACTCTGCCCTTCAACTCCCCTCTCATCTATCACCCCGATAAATCTAGTACCCACCTGACACCATGCATAGTTATAACAATATTATTGACTATATTTCTTATGCTATAGTCTACATCATCATGACTACTATGTAAGAACAAATTTGTACTTCTTAATCTCTTCCCCTTTTCTACCCATCCCTAATCCCCATCCAATCTGGCAACTATCAAAATGTTCTCTATATCTATAAGTGTGTTTCTGTTTTGTTTGTTTATTTTGTTATTTAGATTACACTTATAAGTGAAATCATATGAAATTTATTTTTCTCTGTTTGACCCACTACACTCAGCAGAATACCCTCTAGGTCCATCCATGTTGTTGCAGATGGCAAGATTTCAGTTTTGTTTTGTTTTTTTATATCTTTTTATATTTATAGAGAGTAATTATTTTATCTTCAGTGCATATTTATTTCTATTTTACTTTTGGCAGAGAGAGAGACAGAGACAGAGACAGCTAGAGAACCGAACTGTGGGAACTCCCCAGTTCAGCATGTGGGTCCGCCTGGGCCGGAGCCGGGATTCAATCCTCGGTCCTCGGGGCCTCAAAGCGAGCGCTCAACCCACTGAGCCATCCCGGCTTTCCCCTTGTTTTGTTTTTTTATGGCTGAGTAATATTTCCTTGTTCATATGTACCACCTCTTCTTTATCTATTCATCCATTCAGAGACACCTAGGTTGCCTTTATATCATGTTTATTGTATATAATACTGCAATGAATATATGGATGAACACATCCCCTCAATATAATATTTTGGGTTTCTTTGGATAAATACTCAGAACGGGTATACTGGGTCCTTCTTTGTCTCTTGTTATAGCTTTTGTTTTAAAGGTCATTTTGTCTAGTATAAGTATTGCTATTCCAGATTTTTGTTTGTTTGCTTGTTTTCATTTTAATAAAATAACTTTTTTCATCCCTCTACAGTTTTGTGTGTTTCTTTCTATCTGAAGTGAGTCTCTTATAAGCAGCCTATATAAAGGTCTTGTTTTCTTATCCATTTAGCCACCTTATGTCTTTTAATTGGAGCATTTAATCCATTTATATTGAAAGTAATTATTGAGATGCCAGGATATCTTAGCAGGTTGAGTGTTTGCCTTGCAACCCCAAGGTCCAGGGATCGAATCCCAGCCCCAGCCTGTGCAAACTTGTATGCTGAACTGTGGTGCAGCTGGTAACCACCAGGATGGCATGGCAGCAAAGTTTCTGGTCTCCCACGTGGGAGGCCCCCACCCTGTGTGGCCCCATATGCATCTGTGTGGAATGAAACTATGTCACAACTAATGTTGTACAACTGGGAAGACTGCTCTTTGATCTTTTTAAGTAGTTCCTCTAACATTCCTTATAACATTGGTTTGGTAGTGATGAACTCTTTTAGCTTTTTCTTGTCTAGGAAAATCTTTATCTGTCCTTTGATTTTTAAATGATAGCTTTGCTGGGTAGAATAATCTTGATTGTTAGTTAGGTTAGGTCTGAAAGCCAAGAAGGAGGAGAGCTCAACAAAGAAATAATGGTTTCCACTAACTCCTCTGTCCAGGAGAAAGCTGCCTTTCCAGCCCTTGCCCTAAAGCCAAACAATTCAGTTCCTCTCTGTATGTCACTGATGCCTTTGAGCTGCTGGAGCTTAGAGTGAGTTCATCAGAGAGTAAGTCTGTGTGCAAGCCCTTTAAGAGGAGCACCTGGGCCTACAGCCACTCTCGTCTTACTCAGTCACAATCTCCACTGGTTTTCACAGCCAGAAGTTATGGGGACTCTTCTCCTTGACACTGGAACCCTACGCTGGGGAGCCCAATGTGGAGCCCTTGCTCCTCAGGGGGACCTCAATAGCTAAGATATCCCTCCCAATTTTAAACAGTTACATGCAGTTATGGGACTGGCTGCTCCATGTCTCTGTGCTCCCATATATCTGTAGTTGTAGGGCTTTGGTTCAGCTAGACTTCAGGCGATTCTCAATGACAGTTGTTCTGTAGTTTAGTTGCAATTTTTAAAAAAGACTTCTTTTATTGTTTTTGACAGAGACAGAGAGAGATAGAGACAGAGAATGGGGAGGGCCCAGAGCAGACTTCATAGTTGCACATCACCAGCTTTTGACATGGTTTTGTTCCACACAGGTGGGCGGGGCTGAGCAGGGTGGGAACTGGACTGGGGGCCTCCCACATGGGAAACACACCTCAGTTCAGCACATGGGTCCACACAGGCCAGGGCTGGGATTCGATCCCCGGTTACCCGGGGCTGCAAAGCGAGCGCTCACCCCACTGAGCCATCCCAGTTTCCCCTAGTTGTAATTTTGATGTGGTTGTGAAAGGAGGTGAGCACAGTGTTTACCTACTCCTCTATCTTGACCGGAAATCTCAAACCCCCTCTTCTTTGGTTGCATTTATTGATATACTCCAGAAATGGTGTGCTGAAAAACACAAGGAGAGTTGCAAACGCAGTGTTTCTTTGAAAAGTGCACATTGATGTTTAGTGAGGACTTCAAAGGAAAACAAGAGGCTGTGTCAAAGGGTCAGTGACAAAGCTCTAGGGCAGAAGTATCCAACCTTTTGGCTTCCCTGGGCCATGTTGAAAGAATTGTCTTGGCCACACATAAAATACACTAATGATAGCTGATGAGCTAAAAAAAAAAAAAAAAAAATGTCGCAAAAAAATCTTACAATGTTTTAAGAATTTGTGTTGGATCACATTCAAAGCTGTCCTGGGCCACAGGTTGGACAATCCTGCTCTAGAGGGAAGGAGGTGGCTGGAGAGGCAGATGGACGGTTTGGAGGACAGGCAGTCGTGGGGAGACTAGGGAGGTGGCAGACCACTAGGGTCTCAGAAAAGAAGAGGAGTCACAAGCAGACAACTAAGGAGCAGTTATCTTGATAACCTGTGTTTGAAGCATGCAGGATACAAACAGATGGACTTTGGGGCAAGAGATAAAATGTATCACAAAGAGCAGAAAACACTTCTGTGGGACTATGCAGCATGGCTTCCACCCTCTGGGGACTCCAGAGGCCATGCAACTCCCAGTGGGCTGCCACACATCGTGCTCACAGCCTCTGCAGGAGTGGGAGAGGAAAGAAAGGAAGCAGGTACAAAGCAGGCGATCATATGGTTTCACCCACATCTGTAAAACCCACCCCCAGGAAGCTTCTGGACAGAATTAGGCTTGGATTTAACAAGGGTCTGAAGCAATGGGGAACAAGAGTAGATGGAATGGGAGCCAGGGAACAGGACTGGCTACATAACTTGCAAGACCCAGTGCAAAATGAATATGCGGGTCCCTTGTTTTAAAATGAAGAATATATGTATATTTTTTTAAGGTGACATTTTTTAAAATATATATATTTTTTTTTTATTTATTTATTTTGACAGAGAGAGAGAGAGAGAAATACAGAGAAAGAGACAGAGAGAGAACTGAACTGGGGGAGCTCCCAGTTCAGCATATGGTTCCGCATGGGCCGGGATTCGATCCCTGGTCCCCGGCACTGCAAAGTGAGCGCTTAACCCACTGAGCCATCTCGGCTTCCCCGAAGAATATTTTGATAGTGACAGTAGCAGGTTACAAGCATGGGGCTACACACCCATGAAGCCAGCCCTGCCACAGAATTATCACTGGTCCTAAAACCCCATTCGAATCCTCCGGCTAATGTGTTCTGGAGAAACCAGGTTACATGTGTGTTATATGAAAGGTAGCTCTCCTTTCAAGATACTCAGTTATTGTGGAAACCCTGTTTATCAGTCATTCTGGATAAGCCTGATTTTGTTGTGAGATAAATCTATGAACATATTAAACTTCAGCAACATATTTAAAATGAAAAGCCAGTCACAGCCAAGATATTCCCATAGATAGGTCTCACATCACACACAACATCCTTTCTTCTGGTGCCAAGAATAAAGACAGATTTGCAGCTGCACAGCACAGATGTACAACCTTTGACTTTGCCCTCGGGCTAAATACCAATATTTAGTTGGTGCTGAGACAGCATTCAGCACTCATGCTGAGTTCTCTCAAAATGAAAAACAAACTCAGATGGAAAATCCGGGTGAGCAATGTCATTTTCTATTTTTGGAGATGGGGGAGAAAAAGAAAGTTGTAGAAAGTGTTGTAACAAACATAACAGAATAGCACAGTGTGAGTGTGAAATAAAACAACACCCACATGCTCTTTTTGGTGATTGGATGGAAGCAACTAAGTGAAGGAGAAACCATTGTGATGAGCTGGAATCCCCTCGGGAGAGGCCCTTGGCCTCCCAAATGGGAATGAGAGCATGAGTTAGTTACCTCACCCTATAAGATTAATGTCCATCCAAACTGCAATCCTACCTCTGAGGTCTTTCTAAATGTCCATTTGGGGAAAACAGGGAATACATGGGGAATCAATACCAGACCCCAGCAGGTATCCCCTTGACACTAAATTTTATGTCGCTAAAGAACTGCTTTTC
>PVKE010029285.1:0-20377 GCA_004027555.1 Craseonycteris thonglongyai | reverse complement strand
CCGAGGATCGAATCCCGGCTCCGGCCCAGGCAGGACCCACGTGCTGAACTGCGGAGTTCCCACAGTTTGGTTCTCTAACTGTCTCTGTCTCTGTCTCTCTCTCTATCTGTCAAAAAGTAAAATAGAAATAACTATGCACTGAAGACAAAAAGATAATTTCTCTCTATAAATGTGAAAAGATAAAAAAAAAAAGAAAAAAAAAAAAAAGAAAAAAATAGGGATGCCGGGATTGCTCAGTGGGTTGAACACTTTGTAGCCCCAGGGTACGAGGATTGAATCCTGACTGTGGCCCGTGTGGACCCATATGCTGAACTGGGGTATGCCCTCAGTTTGGTTTTCACCAGGGTGAGCTCCATGTAGGAAGCCCCTAGCCCGGTTCCTGCCCTGTGCAGCCCCATGCCCACCTGTGAAATGATACTGTAGAAAACCAATGATGTACAGCTATGGAGACAACTCTAGGCCCTCCCCCTTCTCTCTCTTTCTCTGTCAAAAAATTAATAAGGATAAATCTTTAAAAAGAAAAAGTACATATGAGGGCTGTCCAGAAAAAATCCAGCCATTGTCAATATAGTGAGAACAGTTCATGGCTGGATACTTGGCATATTATTCATGTATAATACCAGTATAGATGTATTGGTATACAGCTGGAGTATTCAACCCTTTGTCTTCACTGGGCCACATTGGAAGAAGAATTTTCTTGGGCCAAATATAAAATACACTAACAATAGCTGATGAGCTAAAAAAAAAAAAAGTCACAAAATTTTTTTATAATGTCTTAAGAAAGTTTATGAATTTGTGTTGGGCTGTATTCAAAGCCATCGTGTGCCTTGTGCAGCCTGAGGGCCTCAGGTTAGACAAACTTGATAATACAGTAAAAAAGACCCATAAGAATTAAGCAAATTCAAAAAAATGGTTGCTTGTGGAGAGAAAGAGGAAGGAGGAGGAGAAGGTTGAGGTAGGAGTGAGATTTTAGCAACATTTCCTTAACACTTTTAAACTATTTAAAAAAGTAAAGCAAATGTGACAAAATAATGACATTTATTAATACTTATCTATTTTGATATTCAATTTTTTTGTATTTTTGACATACTTCATGGCTGAAATATTTTTTAAGCTCATTCTTGTAGAAGTGGTTAATCTGGAAATAATATATATGTTAAAATGAAGTCTACTCCATTGACTGCATTAATAGAGGGGAACCCTTATGGCCAGTTTATACAAATTTAGTTATTGTTGTCCCAGAAATACTATGACCTAGACAGAAATAGGAATCTGCCTGCAACATGGCTTAAGAAAACAAGGAAGGGCTAGAGCAGGGATTCCCAACCCCGTGCCCGCGGGCGCCATGACGCCCGCAGCCCGATTTGTGTGCGCCCACCATTATTTGACTGCATCAGAAGTTTTTCATAAACACTAAGTAAAACTATAATTTATTTTTATACATTTGTTAGAAATTTAAAATATTGTTTGAGTATTTACACAGGTTTATTATATTCGTTGGAATGTTTGCGATATCATATGTATAAGTTTTTCCCTAGCTTTTGCCTTTGTACATGTCGCGTCTTGTTTAGCTGCTGCACTCTTTTTTCTTTTCTTTTTTTTTAAATATATGTATTTATTTTATTTATTTTTGACAGAGAGAGAGAGAGAGAGAGATACACAGAGACAGAGAGAGAACTGAACTGGGGGAGCTCCCAGTTCAGCACATGGTTCCACACAGGCCGAGGCCGGGATTCGATCCTTGGTCCCCGGGGCTGCAAAGTGAGTGCTTAACCCACTGAGCCATCCCGGCTTCCCCATCACTGCACTCTTTAAACTCTCCTCCACCCAACCGGGAGACGCGAAGTTGCCATTTTGATTGCGGTTGCTGGACTGATCGGGTCGTGACGGTTAGCTAGGATCACAGTGTTTGGATATATTCGATTTTAAGTGAACTAAAAGCGAGGTAGGTAATCTATTATTATGGTGGCAATTTGATATGATATTGTAGTTCTATAACTATTTTTATTTTCATTTTTTTAGTCCTAAAATGAGTGGACCAAATAAGAGAAAACGAACCTATAATTTTAACACAGACTGGGAGGAATCATATTGTTTCATTAATTTAAAAGGTAAATGCGTTTGCCTGTTGTGTGGCAGTAGTATTGCAGTGCCGAAATAACATAATGTTGAACGTCACTTTCAGACAAGTCATACCATTTTTGATACAAATTATCCACTTAAACCTGAAGTAAGAAAGAAAAAAATAAATCAACTAAAATTAAGTTTAACTACTCAACAGACTGTTTTCACTAGACATGTGGAAAAATCTAAAAAGGCAACCATAGCTTCTTTCAAAATTTCTCACATGCTCACAAAGAAGAAAAAACCTTTTCAGGATGGCGAATTGGTCAAAGAAGCATTTCTGACTGCTGCCGATTGTTTGAGGACTGTTCTAACAAGCATGAGATTATGTCGGAGATACAAGACCTACAATTGTCAAATAACACAGTCACAAGAAGAATACACGCAATTTCAAAAGACTTGCAAACTCAATTAAAGACTGACTTGGAAATATGTGACTGCTTCTCTGCAATTTGACGAGTCAGCAGATATATCAGGCACTGCACAGTTGGCAGTTATGGTGAGAGTGGTATTTAGTAACTTCACAGTAAAAGAGGAGCTGTTGCAAATATTACCAATGAAAGGACAGACGAGAGGTGAGGATATTTATAAAACTTTCAGAATATATGCCAGGTTGATAAACAGGCCTTTGCATAAGTTGTCTACGATAACTACCGATGGGGCACCAGCAATGGTTGGTAAAAACAAAGGATTTATTGCCCTTTGCAGGAAAGATGAATCATTTTCAAACTTTATGTTCTACCACTGTATTATCCATCAGGAAGCTTTGTGTTGTAAAATACTGCCCTTTGAACATGTTATGAAAATAGTCACAAAGATAATGAATTCTATTCGAGCAGCTCCATTGCAACACCGACTTTTCAAGGCCCTGTTAGAAGATACTGAAGATAAAGAACACGATCTCATCCTGCATACTGAAGTACGTTGGCTCAATAAAGGTAAAGTTCTTACAAGATTTGTGAACAATTTTAATTGAAGAAATATAAACATTTATACATGATAAAAATGAAAATTATGATGATCTAACAGACTCTTGCTGGCTGGTGGATTTGGGTTTTCTTGCTGACACCATGGAAAAATGAGATTCTTTCAATTTGGAGTTGCAGGGAAAAGACAAAAATATAGCTGAAATGATAAGCTCTGTAAACGCATTTAAAGCAAAATTGACTTTGTTGCTATCACATCTGCATATCACGTCTCTCGTGCACTTCCCATGTATGAGGAAAATGCTAGGTAACAATGAATTAAACGTGTCATTATTTATTGAGACCCTGCAAGTACTTCAAAAACAGTTTGAAGAGAGATTTCTGCAGTTTACAAATATCGAGCCAATTGTCTCCTCCTGTATCCTTTTACTTGCCAAATAAATGGAATAGAACTAGCCGCATGTATTGCAGACCTTGTTCAGGGGAAAGCAGAAGAACTAGAGTTAGAAATTTTGAACCTTAAGAACGATATTTTGCTAAAATCCTTAATATCAGAGGACTTATGGAACATAGTCGACAAAGAAAGGTTCCCATTTTTTTAAAAAAGCGGCATATAAAATCAAATCGTTTTTCGGGTCAACGTATTTATGCGAATCTTTGTTTTCAAACATGAATTGAATAAAATCCTGATATAGATCTCGACTTACCGATGGGCATCTTAATAATTGTTTGCTAACAGGGTTGTCGTCATACTCTCCTAATTACGAGGCACTGGCCAATGAAATGCAATGCCAAAGATCGCACTGACAGATTGTTTTTTTTTATGTTTTATGTTTTTTTAAATGATTTTATTATACGTGTTTTTTATTTACTTTGTATTACATTTTGTATATAATTTGTACAATAAATTTTATTATTTTAAAATTATTTTTGTTTATTATTTTTTATTCTTGTTCAATAATAAATATCCTTAGAAATAGCTGGTGCCCGCCGCCCTACCGATATTTTAGAATGCGCCCTAGCGTATAAAAAGGTTGGGAACCCCTGGGCTAGAGAGTGGGTTCAGTTTTTATTTGGAAAAATTTCATGTTTTGTAGATGCCAGAGCTCACTTTTCTGTAATTTATTTACTTAGGTAGTGCTATAGCACAGTAAATGAGATGTGTGTTAGAAGCTCTAAGTCTTGAGTAATATTTTTCATCTTACTAAGTGTCTAGAGATGGGAGTACGTAATTATAATAGAAACAGACCAGAATGGATAGAAGGAGAACTGACTCTGGGTTGTGAGCACACAATACAACACATAGACAATGTATTATAGAATTGTACGTCTGTGTAATTTTTCTCCCCAATAACGTAAGTTTAACAACAAAAAACAAGAGAGCAGGGAAGCTGGGTTGGCTCAGTGGGTTAGGCGCTCACTTTGCAGCCCAGGGGACCAAGGTTCAAATCTCGGCCCTGGCCCATGCAGACGCATGTGCTGAACTGGGGAGTGCCCCCAGTTCAGTTCTCACCAGGGCGAGACCCTGGCCCAGTTCCTGCCCTGTGCAGCCCCGCACCCACCTGTGGAATGAAACTATGTGGAAAAAACCAATGATGTGCAACTGTGGAGACTGTTTTGGGCCCTCTCCCTTCTCTCTGTCTCTGTCTCTCTCTCTCTCTCTCTGTCAAAAACAATAAATAAATCTTTAAAAAAAAAAAGAGAGAGCAGAGTTTATAGTAGGTGAGGGGAAATATTGGAACCTTTGTTTCTCTGATGACATTTAGCCATATTAAAATTTTATAAAATAAATGTATATTCAGTAATCTAATGGTTCTCAGTCCTAATATTTGACTCATCAGCACAGTTAATTATGCTTCCTTGAAAAATAACATTTTTACTTGATCCCAGATTTGCACAGATTCCTGTTGCTTTCTATCTTACTGACTGTTCTTAGTCTCCTACCTTGTAATTTTGCAGTGCTTAAAGATATGCTCACACTATAGGTAGTCTCATCAGATCATCTGCTATTCAGTACTGTTTATGCTGCCAACTTTCTAAATTGGTATATTTCATCCTAACTTCCTCAAATTATAGATTCACTTGACTACTTGATATCTCATGTTGATTCATTATAAGCATTTTAAACTTAACATGCTAAAAATGATGTTCCCAAAACCTGCTAATCATTTAGTCTGCACCATCTCAATAAATGGTATTTTCATCTTTCAGTTGTTTGGGCAAAAATCTTCAAGTCATTTTTGTCTCCTCTCTTTCATAGCACTGCCCAGTTCATTAACAAATTTATAGGTTCAGTGTTCAAAATTCATCTGGAATCCACTGCTATCACTGGTCCAAGCTATTTTCTCTTAACTGGATTACTACAGTTAATTGTGTATTCTCAACAGTGTAGCTATTTTAAGTCAGAATATATCTCCTTTGCTCAAAACCCACTAGTGACTTTCTCACTAAAAATAAGTGCCAAAATTATCAGTGGACATCTGTTTCTTACTGTTTGTTCACTGCATGTCAGCCACCCTGGACTTCTTGCCTTTCCTTTTCTCTCACATCTGGGACCTTTTTACTTGCTAATCCCTCTACCTTGAATGTTAAATCACCCACATGGCTTGCTTACTCATCTTAAATGTGATCTGAAAAATATTTCCCTTTTCGACTTTATAATTTTCTCTCCAATATTTATCACTCTAATGTAATATATATATATATATATATATATATATATATGTTTTATTTATTGTCTCTTTACACTAAAATATAGGTCACAAAGGCAAGGATTTTGTCCTTTTGATCCCTGCTATATCCTTAGCACTGAGAATAGTTTGTGGCACATACTAGGTAGTCAGTAAACACTTGTTGGGTGAAAAAAAATGGCTTTTTATATAGATGTATACATCTGTTTAGAAGGTAAGCATAAGTAGAGTTATGCTTTTTAAGTAATGCTTTTAGTAAAGTAATTCAGTAATTTGTTTTTAATGAAGATTTTTCTGTTGCCATTGTTGAAGTCTTTGAATATAAGTTCACAATAAGAAAAATTAAAGAATAATTGAGAGTAAATAAAAAGAAGGAAAAATAGCTTACCTGAAGAGATAGTAATAGAAATAGACCCATGATGAAAAGGCAGTGTAATAAAGTATATAGAATATTGGACTGGGGCTGGATAATCTGACCCTTGCTAATTTGGAAAGTCATTAGGCCTCAGGTCCTTTCTTTAAAAATAAAGATAGTTTAAATTATCAGTGGGTTAAGCGCTCGCTTTTCAGCCCTGTGGACAATCTCGGCCCTGGCCCATGTGGACCCATATGCTGAACTGTGGTACGCTTCCCATGCAGGAGGCCCCCAGTTCGGTTCGTGCCCCCCTCCCTCCCCATTCGGCCCCTGGCTTGAGGGAGCATACCTCCCATGTGGGAGGCTCCCAGCCCAGTTCCCCCTGTGAGGCCCCCGCCCACCTGTGTGGACCAAAACCATGTCAAAAACTGATGAAGTTCAACTATGGAGACTGCTCTGGGCCCTCCCCCTTCTCTCTGTCTCTCTCTGTCTCTGTCAAAAACAATAAAATAAAACCTTTAAATTATTTCTTTTCTTTCTAGCTGAAAATCTGCTGTTTGTGTAGATTTTTCTGTAACAAAGCCATTGAACCTCTCTTGCTTTTCATATTTCATTTTAATGTTGTTTTATAAATGGAAAAAAAGATAGTTTTTCTCATCTGAGCCTGTATCAGATAGATAAGCCAGAGAAATTAGATTTCTTTAGCAGGGGTATAAAGCTTGAATTCTGTATTGGTTGAATCTCATTTTGTTTTTTGTTCTGTGTAATTTTTCCCAATGTCTTTTCCATTTGTTGAGCTTTCTTCATCATCCTGTCCTTCAATCAGTTTTATTTCTTCTGTGAAGTACTCAAGACATTTGAAGAGACATGATTATTCTTGCCTGTATTTGAACAATTCCATATAATCCATTCATTCTAAAAGTGAAGGGAGTAACTTCCCTTTTGCTCATCTAAAACTTAAATATGTATTTGGTTAGTAAAACAGATTTCTCTATGTGCTGTCCTTAATCACCTTCTGTAAGTGATTCTGAACATTTGCCTTGGCAGTGTTTCCCATGTCAAAGGTGTATGTGTCTAACCAAACATGTCATTTCTTAACCATTCTTTTTCTACCAGACACCTCTTCAACAACACATACAAACATGTAAAACACACACACATGGTTTGTTACAATTTAAAGCAAAAACGTACAAAATGTGAAAACACTAAGCCACTGTACCAGAACCACAAAGTACAGTAGCTTTTCATTGTTTACAATTTTAAGCTATGGCTTTTTTAGGATTCTTAGCATAGAAATTAGTGCCATGTGTAGTAACTTGTACGAATGGCAATTAAATATTCCTTTGGCTTTTTTTTTTTTTTTTACTTTTACTTTTTTTTTTAAGTTGATAAAATTTATATAATTTTTTTGGAAGCATAAAAGATTTGTTGAAACCCTCTCACTTTACAAGGAAGAAATAAATTAGTGTCCCAAAGCATGGTAATGTGCTTAAGGTTGTGTTAATTAAAGATAGAGCTAGAACTGGAAGCCATATACTAGTGGAGTAGTAATATAGCCATATAGTAGTAACTCATCTTGGGAGGAGATATATCTATGTATGCATGTATTTTTACCTCTATTATCTGTTTATCCACACACACCCACACACACCAGACCTCTTGTACAAGATAAGTGAATATAGAAAATGCTGGAAATTCTAATTTTTCTTGTTTTTCATATATTTATTTTATAACGTTTCCAAGTACATATGTATAACTTTTGAATTTAATAAATTCTCTATTGTTTGAATATTGAGTAGATTGTGAAACTCTAGTTTAATTCCTTTCCTTGGAGTTAACAACTTTTAACAGTTGCTTACATTTTTTCTGATTTTTAAGTTATATTATTCTTATACTAATTAAGTTTCAGTGCTCAAACAGAGTGAAAAATAAAAATCATATGGTCATTTCAGTAGACTCAGAAAATGTTCAACAAAATCCATCAGCCATTTATGATAAAAACTCAGCAAAGTGGGAATAGAAGGAACATATCTCAATATAAAAAGGCTGTATGTGATAAACCACAGCTAACATCATACTCAGTGAGGAAAAACTAAAAGCATTTTCCCTTAAGATCCATAACACGAAAAGGATACCCGCTGTCACCACTCTTATTCAGCATAGTACCGGAAGTGCTAGCCACAGAAATCAGAGAAGGAAAACAAAAGGCACACAAATAGAAAAAAAAAAGTAAAACTATCATTACTTGCAAATGAGAGAGAGAAGCCCAAAAAGTTGACCCCAAAATTACTGGAACTGATAAAGGAATTTAGTAAAGTACCACAATATAAAATTAATATCCAGAAATCAATTGCATTCTTATATACCAATAACAAACTAGCAGAAAGAGAAATTAAGAAAGCAATCCCATTTTTAATTGCATCAAAAAAATAAAATTTCTAGGAATAAATTTAACCAAAGAAGTAAAAGGCCTGTACTCTGAAAATTATGACACTGAAGGGAGAAATTAAGGAAGATACAAATACATGGAGACACATACCATGCTCATGGATCGGAAGAATTTAGTTAAAATGGCCATACTACCCAAAGCAATCTATAGATTCAATGCATTTTTTATCAGAATACCAATGACATTCTTCATAGAACTAAAACAAATAATCCTAAAATTTATATGGAACCATAAAAGACATAGAATAGCCGCAGCAACCCTAAGAAAGAAGAACAAAGTTGGAGAAAACATACCACCAGATATATACTACAAGACTGCAGTGATCAAAACAGCATGATATTGGCATAAAAATGGACACACAGATCAAGCCAATAGAATAGAGCCCAGAAATAAACCCAGATTTATATGACCAATTAATCTATGATAAGCAAGAATTTACATTGGAGTAAAAACAGTCTGTTCAACAAATGGTGCTAGAAAAACTGGACAGATACATGTAAAAAAATGAAATTAGATCACCCCCTTTCACCACATACAAAAATATAGTGTGATTAAAGACTTAAATTTAAGACATGAAACCAAAAAATTTCTATAAGAAATTATAGGGAAGCTGGGATGGCTCACTGGGTTAAGCACTCACTTAATAGCCCCAGGGACCGAGGATCAATTCCCGACCCCGGCCTGTGCGGACCCATGTGCTGAACTGGGAAGTGCCCCCAGTTCAGTTCTCACCGGGGTAAGACCCTAGCCCAGTTCTGCCCTGTGCAGCCCCATGCCCACCTGTGGAATGAAACTATGTGGAAAAATCGATAACGTGCAACTATGGAGACTGTTTTGGTCCCTCCCCCTTCTCTCTATTTCTGTCTCTATCTCTCTCGGTCAAAAAACAATAAAAATAAATCTTTAGAAAAAAAAAGAAAATATGGGAGGTAGCTTCTCAGATATTACCCTTAGCAACATTTTCAATGGTATGACTCCTTGGGCAAGGGAAGCAAAAGAAAAACAAATGAGACTGTATCAGACAGAAAAGTTTTTCTTACATCTAAAGAAACCATCAACAAAATGAAGAGACATCACTAGAATGGGAGAAAATATTCACCAATGAAGCCTCAGATAAAGGGTTAATATCCAAAATTGATAAGAAACTAATACAACTCAACAACAACAAAACAGTCTCACTACAAAATGGGCAGGAGACCTGAATAGACAGTGCTCCAAAGAGGACATACAGATGACCAATAGACACATGCAAAGATGCTCAACATCACTAATCATCAGAGAAATGCAAATTAAAACCACAATGAGACACCACCTCGCTCCTGTCAGAATGGCTGTCATCAGTAAATTGACCAAATAGCGCATGTTGGCAAGAATGTGGCGAAAAGGGAACCCTGCTACACTGTTGGGATTGTAGATTGATCCACCCACTGTGGAAAACAGTATGGAAGTTTTTCAAAAAATTAAAAATGGGACTACCTTATGATCCAGCAGTTCCACTCCTGGTTATTTATCCAAAGAATTCCAAAACACTAATTCAAAAAAATTTATGCACCCCTATGCTTATTGCAGCCTTATCACATTAGCCAAGATATGGAAACAACCCAAATGCCCCCCTCAATAAATAATTGGATAAAGAATCTGTAATACATTTATACAATGGAGTAGTACACAGCCACGAAGGAGAATAAAATCGTAATTTTTACAACAACATGAGTGGAACTAGAAGATACATGCTAAGCGAAATAAGTCAGACTAAGAAAGATAAATACTGTATGATCTCCCTTATATATGGAATCTAAAGAACAGAATAAATGAACTTTCAGAACAGAAAAGAAAGAAAAAAGCTCATAGACACAGACAGTAGTTTAGTGGCTGCCAGAGGGGAAGCGGGTAGGGTTGGGAGGGAGCAGGGAGGGGAATCAAATACATGGTGATGGAAAAAAAAAACCTGATTCTGGGTGGTGAGCTCATGATGCAACATATAGATGACGTATTATAGAATTACACACCTGGAACCTTTGTAACTTTGCTGACCAATGTCACCCCAGTGAATTTAATAGTAATTTTTAAGTTTCAGTGCTTATAATTTAGACATGGATTATTTTCAAATATGGTATCTATAACTGGAATTACTTAAAACTGCTCCAGTATCCTTGCCAAGGTTAAATCTGGCCTCCTACTCTGAATTTACTTTCAAGCTCCCTATATTCAGTCATTAGTAGTCTTAACTTGCTAGAGATAAGAACTTGATTCTGCTTATGAAGACTTTTGGCCATCACTAATAATGCTAATTAGAAATTGTCTCTATTACTATTATACTATTGGTAGTATCTCTGAGAAGTCTACAATTTAAGCATTTAACAATAAGCATTTAAAATTTGTTTTATTGTCGTGTAAAAGTTGGGATTCATTTGCTAATCACATGAAATTTGACAACATATATAGTGTTTGGCAAAGGTATAAATAAGCACCATAATGGCTGGCTGGTGAAGAGAAAGTGGAAATGAAAGGAGAGAGAAATAGGAAAGGAATAGGAAAATAGACTTTTATAGTTCTGTATTTTTATTATTTGGTTTACCATATTTATTGGATTGAACAACTATTGTACTTACACCAAGTATATTTAGGATGTGATGACCATTTAGGTTGAAAACACCAGTGACTCACTTTTGTCTGAAAATGTGTAGGTTAACTTTTCATGACATTGATTTGGCTCCTTGCCTACCTTTCCATTCCTGGATTCTGACAATCTTCAACAGATTATGCACATGCCATCTTTTACATAATAATTCTTTTTGTATGTGCTCTATTTTCTACCTGAGATGCCTGTCTCTAAGTGAATTTTTATTCAGTCTTAAAGATTCACTTGTATTTCATCTTTATTAATCTCTACTGTCAAAAGCACGTTGCGTATTATAACATTTATTAAATGAACAAAATCAAGTAGCATGTTTAGAATAGTTTTTGGCACCTAGTGTTTTATAAATGTTAAGCCTTATTACTATTTCGTTGCATATTTTTTTAAAGATTTATTTTATTTTGAAAGAAGAGAGGGAGAGAAGGGAGGAGGGCCCAGAGCAGTCTCCGTAGTTGTACATCAGGGGTGGCCAACTTTTCTGTATATAAGATCTACTTTTTATCTTAAAAGTGTGTCGCGATCGACTTGTTGGCCACCCCTGAGCTAGAGTATAAACTCTGATACCTCATTTTGTCGGTTTCTTAGGATTGTATGTTATAATTTGACACTTCAAATCAGCCGGGCGCTGTATTGGCACCGCTCGAGTTGGCGCTTCAAATCAGCTGGGCGCTGTATTGGCGCTGCTCGAGTTGCTGCTGCAAATCAGCCGGGCGCCGCTCGAGTTATAAAAGCTACAATCGCTTCAAAGTCCATGGTACACGGAATTCCACCCCAGACATTGCGAGCGATCGATGATAGACCAAAATTGGCCTCGCGATCGACCGGTAGATCGCGATCGACTTGTTGGCCACCCCTGTTGTACATCATTAGTTGTGACATGGTTTCATTCCACACAGATGGATATGGGGCAGTGCGGGGCAGAACCAAACTTGGGGCCTCCCCCGTGGGAGGTGAGAACCTTTGCCGCCATCCTGGAGGTTACCTGTTGTACCACAGTTCATCATGTGTGTTTGCACGGCGGGGGCTAGGATTTGATCCCTAGACTTCACAGTTGTAAGGCGAGCACTGAACTTGCTGAGCTATCCCAGCATCCCTGTTTTGTTATATTTTTGTGTCATAAGAGTAGTACTACCTCTTTAAGGTCATGGATACACTATGTCTAATCCATCATTATACTTTTCAGTGCTTGACAAATAGGTGATTAATAAATGTTTGAATGATTGAGTGAATGCTTTCCAGAAGGCTCTAAATCAGGAGTGTCCAACCTTTTGGCTTCCTTGGGCCACGCACAAAACACAGTAACACTGACGATAGCTAATGAGCTTTAAAAAAAAAAATGTCACAAAAAAGTCTCATAACGTTTTAAGAAAGTTCACAATTTTGTGTGGGGCTGCATTCAAAGCCGTCCTGAGCCACATGCAGTCCGCGGCCTATGGGTTGGACAAGCTTGAAGTCTAAACAGTAATACATATTGGGGGAGGAGCATATGTATGTGTGTGTATATGTATACAGCTTTTTAAAATTACTTCATTGAGATGTAATTCACCTTGCATTAAACTCAGCTATTTTAAGTGTACAATTTAGTGACTTTTAGTAAAGTTTCAGAGTTTCACAAACATTGCCACAGTTCAGATTTAGAATATATCTCATCGCCTCACAAAAAATAATGTCTGATTAATTTTTTAAATTTTTTTCTTTTTTTTATACTGTTATCTAAGTACAGTATTAACATCCCTAGGGTATGAATGACTTTCAGGCTGGATGAAATAAAATCAAAGCATTATATTCCTTATTCTTTTGTAGGACTAACTTTAGAAAGAATCTTCTTTAAACATTTTACTCTAGTGAGATTGACTCATTATTGATCTAAACTCAAGACTTTTTAGTCAAAAACTTAAAACATTCAGAATTTCATTCAGTTTATTATTACATCATCATGTTTTAACAGTGTTTAGAGTTTTAAAGAAAAATCATACATTAGTAAAATGTGAATTAGAAATTAAGTAGCCACTAATTGGAAAGAAAAGTTCTAGATCCTACACCCCGTAAGAGCAGAAAAAGTGTTTAATCCCTAGAACCTAACACAATGATGGACACACAGTAATTATTTGTTAAATTAAAAACTACGTTTCTTAATAGAAATAGCATTCTGTGTTGTGTAAGATTGCACTTGTTGATTTTTTTGACAATGTCACCTCCCCTTTTCCCTGAATTTAGAATTTTGTAAATGTATTATAAGCAAAGAAATACAAACTTCTGGGTGATCTGTCTGACCTCTCCACTTTACTCAGTCCCTTTCTCGGTCTTCCCCTCCCACCCCAAATTCCCATATACAGCCCTTGTCCTTTAGATAGTGCTTTGGCCTATAAATAAGCCTTTCACCAGTTTGGCAGCCTTTTGGAATTCTAATTGACAGCTTACTGCATCAGTGTAGGTCATGTGGATTCACTATTAAGTTCACATGTAGTGTATAAAAATCTTGTTCTTTATGCTAAGGACTTAGAAAAAGAAACTTTTAGAGACCCCTTTCATGGGATCCCAGAGAAATAAAAGTCCTTAATTTGAGATGGAGTTGAGTTGAAAATGTTTAAATATCTAATACCACTTTAAAGGCATTTGTTTTTTGCAATAAAAAACATGGGTAAATGCTACCAGGCTGGTGCATAGGATGTCTCTTCTATAGTCTTCTCTTTATTTTGAAGATAATAGCTTTTTCTCAAGAAAAGAAAACCCTTGCTTTATTGCTCTATAATAAAGAAATTGTCAATACTCTCATTTTTCAAGTAAATTTTTTAAGTAGTAATAATCTGAGGCTTTGTGTCACAACTGCAGTGTTAAATTGGTATGGTAAATCCTTTATTAGTAGTTCCAAATTATCAGAAACTCTAAATTTAATAAATAAGATGTACTAAAATGGGAAGAAAAATATTTTGGTATAAATGACATTTATATGCAGTAGATATGCAGCAGTTGTTTTGGATTTATTTAATGATTTGCTTTATGAAAAGGAGGTTAAAGTTCGTATACCTTAATCCTACTTCTTTAGATGCAGTAGTTACTAATAAAAACTTTAATTCTTAGACTAGAAATATCTCTGTCCCATGGACATCTACTTTTTTATTGAACAGTCTTTTAAATAGCATATTTTACAGCTTTTATTTTCCATAGGAGACATAGAGCATAGATTATTTTATGGTTATTTATTAGAGTAGTTTATTATTTTTATATTATACCATGCAAAGCTCATTGTCTGGGTACTACTACTTTCTCTTGAGTATGAACAGTAGGCTCTAAAATTGGCTTCAACTATATTTGATTTTAAGACTTCTGGGAGACAGTATGGTTTAGTGGTTACTTGGCTTTGCATGAGACTTTGAATTCTAATCCTGCCTATCCCTCTTCTATCTCTGTGGCCTTGGCCAAGTAGTTTAACTTCTCTAAACATCAGTTTCCTTATTTGTAAAAACAAACCCATGTTTCTTCTTACTTCTTAAGGCAATAATAGTTAAACTATAATGAATGTTGAAACTCTTATTGTAATACTTGGCTAATTTCTTTAATTTTGTTGCCTATCTTACTAGTATTTTTTTTTTAATTGAATCCCTATTTTTTAAATTCCTGTCTGTACCAAAGCTCAAATGATTACCAGAGTGTCACTTAGTGATAGAGTTTATTGATTTTGTCAAAAATTGAGGTAAAGATATCTGTACATATAAGATTAGCCAATATGTTTTGAGAAGCAATAACATTTATCTTATTTCTTAATATAGAGAACTTATATTCTGGTGGGGGAAGTGGGAACCAATAAGCAAAGTTATGTTAGGTTGGTGCAAAAGTTTGTGGTTTCAGACCATGAATTTTAGATCATCATATAACTTGTCTTGAACACATGAAATGAAGGTAGAAAATCTTCTGTATAATATGATCTTTATTGTGAGTAAAATACGACCTTATGTACATATATAACTAGAAGAAAAGAATGGGAAGTAATACATCAAAATGTTAATAGTGGGGGGAAAAAATGTTAATAGTGGTTTTCTCTATTGATGAAATTTGTAGTGATTTTTTAAATATTGGTTTTTTTTTAATTTCTTGTAGACTATGAGAAGACAACGAAATGAAGTTGTAGTTGAACTAAGGAAAGTAAGTCTGATTAATATTGGCTACTTCTAAGCATCATTCTAATAACATTACAGCATATATATAGAAGATCTCAAATTTAAATTAATCTCAAGTGGTTAGCATTTCTTTTTCTTTTGAAAACTAAAAGATTTTGACTAAATTTGACAAGCTGTTAAAGTTGGCAGGATACAACTTGACCATTGTCCCAAAACAGAGATAAACGTTATCAGATGGTTTTTTCTTCTTTAATTTTTAATGACTTATATAAAGTGTAAGTCACAGCTATAGTTATACTAAATATTTGTGTTATTTACAATAATAATTATGCTCAAAAAGGAACTTGTTACTTATAAATTCCATCAACTTTTCAATGTTAAAGTAGTTGAGAATATATTTTTAAATTTCTCCCAAACATTTTAAGTGAAATCAAGTGACTCTTGATTTTTGTAAGACAGTGTTGATGTTTGTATGATTTTAAACTGCCCAACTTTTGCTTTAACTTTGTTTTTAGGTGATAAAGAGAAGCTCCAGATGATGTATAAAATGGTTTAGTACTTTTAAGTAAATACGTATGCTTGGGTCTAGCTTAAACTGTACACTATCTTTTTTTAATTAAAATTTTTTGTTCTTTAGTTTGTTTTTATGTAGTTTATGGTTTGTTTAAAAATGTAATATTGGAGTTTGGGGCTCAACTTAGTGTTGCTTAAGTGTTTAGTTCACAATTTGGTTTAAATTTTCTACACTTGCATTTTACTTTTAAAAGGGACTTCCTATTTCACTCTGTAGGCACAGATTGCCTAATCTTCTGTATGAGAATATTTAGCTTTTTTTAACTGGAGCTTTTTTTTCTTTTCCTTTATTTTTAAGAATAAAAGAGATGAACATCTTTTAAAGAGAAGGAATGTACCACATGAAGATATCTGTGAAGACTCTGATATAGATGGTGATTATAGAGTGGTAAGCTGTTTTAATTCTGGTAACTTTAAATTACCAGTGAGAGATTTTACATAAACATAGAATTTATAGGTGACTTTTTAACTTACCCATTTTTCTCTTTAACTTTCTAGCAAAATACCTCTCTAGAAGCTATTGTTCAAGTAAGTTGAATTATTTTTTCCTCTTTTCACTGTATTTCTTGGACTTAACTATTGTATATCTATATTAAAATTGTTTTATTTTGTATAGAATGCTTCAAGTGATAACCAAGGAATTCAGTTAAGTGCAGTTCAAGCTGCTAGGTAAGTTCAATTTTGAGGACGTATATATATTTTATAACTTAGGGGTTCTGTTTTGGGCTTTCACAGTGTAGTAGTATTACCATTCATATTTAATTTTGATGACAACCAATATAGAACACTCATAGACCAACTGAATTTACTTTTAAAATTACTCTCTGATTTAGAGTATTAAAATTTGTAGCAGTTTTCTAAACAAATATGCTGACGCTTTAAGTGTACATAATACGTACAGATACTTCGGGAAAATTTGATTTAATGGTTGTTGCTATAGTCTAATAGGAAAATGTTTTTATAAAGCTTTACCTTTTACTGATTAATAGTTTTAATTTAATAGAAACTTAGATTAATTTGTTCATATCCTGGCCAAATAGCTAATTCTTCTCACAGTCATGTTGATCAAACAATAAATTGAGCTGTGAACTTACCATAGTAGTTTATAGTCAAGTAGACATTACAATTTAGGGCTACAAAGATCCCCAGTCTCTTTCCATGTAGGAATACTAAGTTATTTTGTATATTTATTCTATAAAGCCTGTGTTCTTACAATGAGAGGAACCAGAAAATGTTATGGCTGAGACTTTTGTACTTATATTAATAAATAGTTTGAGGGATTATATAGTACAATATAGTGCTTGCTTTGTATTTTTATAAATATAACACTATGTTGTGATTAGCAGCAGTAGGAAATAATCCAGTATTTTGATTAGCAGTAGGAAAGACACTTAAACAAGAAATTCATCCTTGTTACAGAATTTCATAGGTAGAAAGGACTTCACATGTTCATCCAATATCTTATCCAGTTCATGCATCTCTTTATGTTTATAGACTTTTTCTACTTTCATATATTCTCTTTAAATAACCTAGAATAGATAGAGAAATTATAGAATTACAATATTGTCCACTTCAGGTAAAAGGACTTTTTAGAGAGAACTTTGTTTTATAGGAAGAAAAGCACAGAAGTTTTTATGTCTTACAATGGCAAATTAATGTTTATAGCAAGGATGATTAAGAAATATACACATTGTGCTCATCGTTGCCAAAGTTCATTATTTTATAATTTTGGAGGAGCTCATCTCAATATGAGTTCTGCAAGATAATTAAAGCCCTAAAGCAGGGATTCTCAAAATCTCTCTAGGAGAACTAGAGACAATTTCAGGTGATCTGCAGAGTCAAACGTATTTTCACAATAATTCTAAGATTCTATTTGCCTTTTTTCACTGTATTAGCATTTACATTGATGTTGCAGAAGCAACTGTGGGTAACTTAACACAAATCAAGACTGTGACACAAAACTTATATTTTATAGATACTGTTTGCACCATTATGCACCCAAAGAAAAAAGGCAGTTTCTTTTTAAGAATGTCTTCAATGAAGTAGTAAAAAATTTTTCTTTTTTAATTAAATCTACCTCAATTAAGAAAAACTGAGTTTTTTTCTACTTCGTTCTAAGAATTGTTCTATATGTCATGGGAAGTACTGTGAAAAAGCATGTCGTATAATTCTTGCTGTGTAAGAAATTTTAGAACCTAATTAGAAAGGCAAAACTATGTAAAAATAGTGGTTGTCATCAGCAAATGTTGTAGGCATCTGCTGTGTGAATAAGGTTTTTGAATAGGTAGAATTTGAATAGACAGAAAAGGGCATTCCAAGTACAGAGAATAGGATGTGAAGGGCCTGGAAATGAGATTGAACTGGTGGGACAGACAACTGACAGATTTTTGAGTTACAGAGCATAAGATTAGTGAGTTAAAATAGAGCCAATTTGTGAAATGGTTTAAAGCTAGGTCAAGGAGTTTACATTGATACGGTAGTAAATAAGTAGAAATCATTTGGTTTATATAGGAAATGTCTAATTAAGCTTTCTTAAACATTGCCTTTGTATCGTAGAGCAGGAGATTCGGTGGGTGAAGATTTGGGTTAGACCACATTGAGGGTTTACCAGCTAAACCTAAAGTCTACCACATGTGTAAAAGGGCGATAAGATTTGTTGTTTTACTGCTCCATGACAGTAAGGATGTGTCTGTCTTATTCACCTTGATATGTCCAGTCTCTTTGGATATTTTATTATATAGTGCTTATTCTGTTTCACCTTAGTTACTGAGATGAGAATGTTGAGTTTTTTTATGACCTTTGATTCAGTGTGTACAGTAGGATGAAGTATTGGACACTAACTAATATCAGCTATAAACTTCTACCAGCAGCCTACCTGCTTTTGTCCTTTGACTCTATTGTGACCTGTTATGAATAATTTGGGATATTTTGGTGACCTCTTAATTTCTTTTTTAGCAAGGTAAATGATATATTCAAGGAATTTTCCTACTTTTTTTCTCTGACTTCAAAATTAAGCCCAAAAATATAAAACATGTATTACTTATCTTTTTATAAGTCATGTTTGGGACTTTATGAGGTAATAAAGTTATTAATGTACCAATAAAAAATGGTAAAGTATTTTGTGTTTATCATTTTTTCCTAATTATTAATCTCTATAAATTAATCTTTTATAGTAGATAAAAGGTTGCATTATGTAAATATAAAAGTAACTTTCAGGTTGTGCCAAATATTCAGATTTTATTATCTCTATCAGGTACGAATTTTTTTTTGTTATTGTTTCTTTGTTTTTTGTAGAGATTTATTTTTATTGTTTCACAGAGAGACAGAGAAGGGAGAGAGCCCAGAGCAGTCTCCACAGTTGTATCTCGCCAGTTTTCGACATAGTTTTATTCCACATAGGTGGATGTGGGGCCATGCAGGATAGGAACCAGGCCAGGGCCTCCCACATGGGAAGCATGCCCCTTCGAACCAGGGGCCTCCCACATGGGAAGCATACCCTAGGAGGGAACTAAACTGGGGGCCTCCCACAAGGGAAGTGTTCCCCAGTTCAGCATGTAGGTCTGCACAGGCTGGGGCCGGGACAGGGATTTGATTTCTGGACCCTGTGGCTGCAAAGCGAGTGCTTAACCCTCTCAGCCATCCCAGTATCCCCTCAGGTATGAATTTTAATTCAGTTTTGTGTGGTTAAGTCTCACAAGGGCGTGTGTATCTCTTACAGGAAGCTATTGTCCAGTGATCGAAATCCCCCAATTGATGACTTAATAAAATCTGGAATATTGCCCATTTTAGTCCATTGTCTTGAAAGAGATGACAAGTAAGTACATTGTTTTAAGAAATAATTTAGGATGTATTCTTTGCAGAAGATAAGGTTTTCTTGTAGTTAGTTTGATCTTTAAATAAAAAAAGAAAAGGGCTCTAAATGAAGTTGAAAAGCCAAAGTGAAAACCATGCAAGATGTATTTACATCAAGAGATGAAGGTAAAGGCCAAAGAGGTACTGGAGAATGATCTATGTAATTTTTAAGCTTTGATAATTGCCAAGAGATAGTGGGTAGTAATATGCATGTAGGTATCTTAATAAACATTTCGTACTAAAAATAAGAACAGAGGTTGTTATGTGTATACTTTTATACTGAAGAGATATAAATAGCCATTGGAGGTTTAAAAGAACTGCTGGATGTATAAATACCTTTTGTTTTGTTTTGTTTTAAGAGAAGATGAGAGAGAAGGGGGAGGCCCAGAGTTGTCTCCATAGTTGAACATCATTAGTTATGACATGGTTTCATTTCACACAGGTGGGTGTGGGGCTGGGCAGATCAGGAACCAGACTGGGGGCCTCCAGCATGGGAGGCAAGAACCTTCTCTGCTGGGCCATCTGGTGGTTACCAGTTGTACCACAGTTTAGCATATGGGGTTGCACAAGCCAAGACCGGGAATTGAACCCCGGACCTGCAAGGCAAGCACTCAACCGCTGATTTATGCCACCATTTCCCACCCCCCACCCC
>PVKE010029284.1:0-20367 GCA_004027555.1 Craseonycteris thonglongyai | reverse complement strand
CATTCACTGACTGGTGCCTAGCTTGTTCCTCAGCCTCATCAGGTGATTCAGGTACTCTGCCTCCCTCCTCATATTGAGCTGTCCAGCCTCTAGACTCAACCTTAGGAGCCCATTGTCCTGTACTACTGTGAGTCTTGAGTAGGCACATTAATTCTCAGAATTTTAGCTGCCTTTTCCATCCATTAAAAAGTCATTGACGATTTCTGAATCATTATCATACTATGATTAAGCAGTAGGGAAAGAGGGAAATGATTCTGGACCATAATCTAGACACTTTACTCACAATGCTCTACATTCTTGTGATATGTTGGACATGACAGAGGGCAAGCGGAATATCAACTTAGGTGCCCTTGGATTCTCCTTCAAGTTATTTGGGATTGTTAATGAGTTTCTGTGACTTGAAGTTTCTTTTTATCAGGTTTCTACTGCCCTTCTGGGCCCATACTGAGGGCATTAGGGCACCGAGTTCCAGAGGATGAACAACTGTACCCTGATCTTACCTCATGAAAATATTTTTTCTAAAATTGTGTTCTCTTTCCAGGGGCCAGAGGGATTTTTATTTTTTCTTCTTCTGTGAGAGGATCTGTATCTCCATCACATTCTGTTTTTTCTATAAAATAAGACTCTATGCTCAAACCTCCAAGCTTTGCTCTTGATATGTAAAAGTCAGGCTTTGGAATTTAGCAAAGGCTTTGGAATTTAGCAAAGCATTTTGTCTCTAGGCAAAGTCTGGGCTTTCGAGATTGTTATCATGCTATGGACTAAAAAAAAAATTTTTTTTTTGACGTTTAAAGCTGAACAATGACTTCTTTATTCTAGGCAGCATCTGACTTCCCTCAGAAATGAAAAAGCTATTAAATCAGAAGCTGGAGGCAATATGATTTAAGGGGGTGAAAGAATCATTGTTTTAAACATCTCAAAGTAAAATACTCTTTATAAGAGCAAAAATCATGTTTCATTTCTGAATGCCTAATGCCTAGCTCAGCAGCTGCTACACAGTAGGCACTCAGTAAGTGTGTCTTGAAGGAAACGATAGTTTCATTAGCTTTTATTGAGATCGCACTTCATTGCACAGCTCTGGATATCCCAGTTTATGTGAAAACAACTGGAGGATGTCTATGAATGAATGAAGCATGTCTGTACTGGACCTGTTTGATGTGTCTTCCACACTTTCTCAGTCCCACTTAACCCTATGGGCCTCGGCTGCTGTCACCTCGCTTCTGGCCCAGTGATTTTTCATGTGAGGGATTTGAATAAGTGGTATCAGCATTACCTGAAAGCCTATAGTAAATGCAAAATTTTGTGCTTTATTCTAGACCTGCTGAGCCAAACACTCTGAAGTGGGGTCCAGTAATTTCTGTTATAGACAAGTCTTCTAGGTGTTGTGGATGTGTGCTAAAATTTAAGGACCTGTATTATAACATCTCTATCTTGTTCATTCTTCCCCCTGGGATGAAGGCCAGGATTTATTATGGCCTCTACTGAGCCCACCTGGAAGGACCTTCAGCTCTCTCATACCCAAATTCTATTAAATCAGATGCTCAGAAATTCTGGCTTCCCAGAAAAAACAGGCAACATAACTCAAAAGTGCCCAGGGAGTTAATGCCTTGTCCAAATACAAGGGCTGCCCGGAGAGTATCAGGCATATAGTATGAAAAACAGAGGCATTTATGGCTGGATTTTTTTCTGGACAACTTGTTATATTGAGGTGCTAATGCAAGTCATTGTAAAACCTCAAGCCAATGAGCTTGATGTTCCTGTGTTTGCAGTTGAGATGAATTTAAAGCTATCTAAGAGTGAACATATGGCCTGAGACCCACATCAAAATCGAGACCTCAGTAAGACATCATTCTGTAATGGGGTCTCTATCTGGCCTCCTATCTTTGATGACCTGAATCTTATTGCTTTTGTTAGTTAAGTCAATACCATTTTGAAATACATCATTAACACCTTAAATCAAGACTTTCTAAGGACAATAAGAGGACTTTGAGTAACTAGAATTTTGTGTGAAATGGGTAAGGTAAAGTTCATTTAGCAGTTCAAGTAAGTATGATTATAAATTATATATAACACCCCCACCCTTCAACATGTAGTATGGTTCTAATGTTTAATTTTTAGTACATTTTCAATAAAGAACTGGTGAAAACCTTAGGGATATAGCTCTGCCCTGCTGCTAGTTTTCTCCTGTTCTGGTTTTTAGTCATTCAACGAGTCTCTTCAAAGTCCCATCTGTTCCAAGTCCCAAGATGTCTGTTTGGATGGCTTCCTTCCACATCCTAATTGCAGAGACATATCAGTGTTTTGTCAGTAATGTTCAAAGTTCATGTCAATAATATAGCAGCTTTATCAACTCTATGTGCATAGCTTCCCCCTCTGATTAATATCTACTGTACATTTCAATTCAGTTCTGGAACTTAAGGGAATTTGTTATTCTAATGGTTGCTGGCTGGTCCTGGGAGGCCTTTTCTCCAGGAAGGTTTTATCATAGCTTGCTCGCTCAGTTTGTCCTGAATGCTAGCATTTCTGAAATCATTCTCTGCATTGAGTAACAGTGGTTTTTCCTTTGATGGAAAAACACTTTCCTATTTGACATAATTATAAAAAGGCTTCTTTGTGCCACATCCCCCCATAGAAGTCATTTTCTGATAATCCTTATATTACTGTCAAATTGCCATATACAGTGTTTCTGTTTAACTCTTCTTAAATATGAGCTTGTGAAAATCACCAAAGGGGTGATTTTTTTTTTTTAAAGATTTATTTATTGTTTTTGACAGAGAGAGAGAGAGAGAGATACAGTCAGAGACAGAGAGAAGGGGGAGGGCCCAGGACAGTCTCCATAGTTGTACATCATTGGTTTTTCCACATAGTTTCATTCCACAGGTGGGAGGGGCTGCACAGGGCAGGAACTGGGCCGGAGTCTCACCCCGGTGAGAACTGAACTGGGGGCACTCCCGAGTTCAGCATATGGGTCCACACGGGCCAGGGCGGGGATTCGATCCTCGGTCCTCGGGGCTTCTAAGTGAGCGCCTAACCCACTGAGCCATCCCGGCTTCCCCTAAAGGGGTGATTTTATTGGTAACATAAAGCAATATCTGCTGAAAACAGAACTGTAAACAGGATTATGGACCTTCAATGGGAAAAATAGTAGGTTTGGATAGTGAGCCAAGCAATCAATGTGTACTTGCCAAGAAGATCAGGATCCAGGTTTAGAATGAATGGCAAGGATATACATGTGTACATGGTTTAATCAAACTTTTGATAAAACTGTGGTCCCTAGGAACTGAGACCAAGACTGTTGAAGGTCAGATGGTCTGGAGGAAGACATAGAGATCTACTGAAGGTCGCAATGACTAAGTTGGTGCTTTCTAGAACCCAGGATGGGGAAGGAGTTAAGAACAGCCAGGAAGAGAGCAGTTGGGTAGAAGAGTTGACTTAGCAGAGGCCAATTGAGGATTAAGAATGAGTTTATATTACTATAAACCTCTTCAGAACCCTTTGGTACCATCTTGTTACTACATATAGGGTTCTCAAACTTCAGAAAATCACTCTTGTTAAAAGTTTCTAGTGTGTGTCATAGAGATTCTGATTATTTCTAGGGTCAAGATCAGAAGGCTCATCTTTATCTGGTAGCCCAAGTGATTTCCCATGTTTTCAGAAACATTGGCCTTTAGGGTAAAGTCCAAATTCATGACCATGAAAATGAGTGTTCTCAAAGATTTTTCAAAGCTGTTCAAGAATTTGTTCTTCTCTGAAGTAATTCTTAGTACCAACGAGATTAAACCTTTCTCGTATTTAACACTGCAAACAACATTATTATAGAGCTTTTGGAACCTCAGCACAGCTATTTATTAATGTTTCTGTTCTCTTCTATGAGATAGGGAGCACATTACAGATAAGGACTGTTGCTTGCCTCTGATTTCCCAATGCCTAGCACAGTGCTTAGTATAGAACAAGTTCTCAAAAATCAGTTCTAGTGTATCTAATCATATAAATGCAAATAAGTAAAAGCTATTCCCATCTCATTGGGGAAACAAATATTATTAACTGATTAAAAGACAAATTTTCCCCCACCCAACCCCAAATCACCAAATTATACTATCTTGCCACCATTGCTTTTTATCTTTGTGATGTTATTGTCCGGCTGTGGATTATGTACAGTTGCTGGAGGGACTGTTTGTAGTATAAAGCATGCACAAGGTTGTTCTATCCACAGATGATTATTGAGTATCTAGGGGGAATGACTGAAAGAATTTCTGAGTACCTTAACCAGTGTGTTCCAAGCCTGAATTTATTCTCACTCCTTCTCCTTAGCACTGACAAGAACTCTTTCTATAATTTTTTTAAGGATGTCAAATCCATGTGAGGCAAGTGTATATCACAATGATGAGTTGTCCCAGGACTCAAATCCAAAGCCAAAGTATGAATGGCGTTTTTTTTGGTGAACCATCAATATGATGGTTTATCCATCACAATATGAATGTGATGAAATTAGTCTTCAAACTGCTATTCTTTTTGACAGGTGACTGTGCTTGATTAACACATGGTTGTAGGAAAATTCCATGATCAACACCGACAAAATAAAAAATTATTATGTGTCTATGATTTGGAACACTCTAAAGATGATTAATTTGCAAAGGGAATGAGGGCATTGTTTTTAAAAATGTATGCCTTCTCTTTTATGTCAATACACAGATGAACCATAAATAACAGTTGTCAAAATATATAACAACAATTGTCAAAATATATCAAGTTGCTACGATGTTATGACATCTTGTTATTCTGCAATAAAATTTTTGCATAGATTATCTTCAATAAATATATGTTGCTTCATGAACAAAACATTCAGTTCTGTATTTCATAGAACTATTAATAGTCCATTTTTGAATTATGCAGATTTAGGTGCATAATGCAGAATAAAAGTAACATTTTTTTTCTTTGATTCATAGTACTGGCAAACTCATAATTTGTCCTTATGAGATAGCTTGCTTTGAACTGATAGCCTATTTTCAAGGCTTCTTGTGAAAGTAAAATTATAACTCAAAATGTTTTGTACAAATTAGATTTATTTTGCATATTTTGAATTATGCTAGAAATTTATATTATTCTCCCAGAGTCTTTTGTTATAGAATCAAAAATTTGAATGGTCATAATTCAATAGAGCAATACAAAGTGACTACAATTCCCACATAGTACATGATAACTTAGCCTAATATCAATTTGCTAAAAAGAGGACTAACTAAACAAACTTTAAAAAGTTTTAGGATTACAAGATATATAATTAAAATTTATACTTTTGGAGGACTGATATCAACAGATGAAGGTTACACAGCAGAGGACTGAATGTTAAGTGAACATTCTGAAATTATATTCACATATTCAGGGTCTCTAAAAGACACTCTGGTTAGCTTCAAGGAGAAACTTGAGGTTTATTTTCTGAACTCACATTGGGGACCGTGATTACCAGGCTTAAAGAAAACATTTGCCAGCACCCCAGTTGCCTGAGGACAATGTCAGGGTCCTGTGGTTTTGACATTTGGTCCCAGTAGGCTTCTGTAACATGGTAATGGTGAGTCAGGCCAGCCTGGGTTTAAATCTTGTGTCCTGCCCTGACACTGCAACCAGAAAAAAATTCTCTTTCCTCTGAATTCTCATAGCCGTAGCTCTGGAGTGCCTGTTGCAAAGATATAACATCCTAGCTTGACTTAAGGTATTCCAATTGATCTCTTTTTTTATTTTTTAAATAGAACAAGACCTTGTTCATTGCTGTGACTGTCAATACTGTTCATCTAGGACCTTCCACATGATATGTATTTAATACATGTGGATTGAAGGAATCTAAGAAATAAAGGTGACTTTTGAGAATTTAAATAACAAGAACATAAAACTCAACAATCAACCGAACAGAGGAAAATTATAAGGCTATATAGACTATGGAAGTGAAGTTATAGAGGGCTATCGAGTTGGAAATGCTGACCTTAGTCACTGTTAAAAATAAACCAACTCCCAACTTTGAATACAAAGTATTTAAGTGTGCCCATGTCTGATGCTTTGGGAACTAATGACTATACCACTATGTCCCCATCATGCCTGATGATAACAATCAGCTAGGGTCTTACTACTCCAAGTGTGGTTCTTTGACTGGTAGCTTCCATGTCTGCTGGGAACTTGCTAGAAAGACAGATATTCTGTGTGACCTCTGATCAACGGAATCAGAATCTGCATTTTAACAAATTCTCCAGGTGATTAGTTTGTGTATTAGAATTTGAGAGATACACACCTTGGACATTTGTTCAAGTTACTGATTCTTGGGCCCTCTCCCATAGATTCTGATGCAGTAGAGGGTTCCTGTAATCCCTTTTTTTAGCACCAGTGATTTCTTTAAAACATAAAGCAAATTTACAAAGTATCAAACTAGTTGAATAAGGACAGAATGCTGTAAATGATGACCTAACATGTTTACTTTTTTTAATGCAATTTCAGATATTCTATAGGTAGGAACAAATATCTATCATCTCCTGTAATTTATGGGACTCTTGAGACCACACTGATAAATCCACAAGTGAGGTGCTCCATATTTCTGAAGAACAAGTCTGTGCTTAGGAAATACATTTCTTTTTTTAACTTGAGCACTTTTTGGTGAAAATATTCCAACACTGCACTTTATGCTTTCTTACTTTGGCAACATAATTCATTCTTTAAGGATGATGTTATCAGCTTGATGTGTACATTTGTGTGATGATATTATAAAATGGAGCATTCTGAGGCATCCGAGGTGTGTGCTGATGGCCTTTCATGCGAGGAATAATCCACACAGACAGAAATTATATTAAAAGTATACAGTGTATGTGTATAATTTAATATATGCAAATATATCTTATTATATGCATTTTTTCACAACCAAAAATACATTTACATTTTGACACATGTGTGTGTGAATATATATCAAAACAAAACGCATAACAGTTTACTAAAGTGATAATTTTATCCAAAGCCTTTGAAGTCAGATTTTTTTCTTTCAGGTTCTAAAATTATTTTAAAGCTATAATGATAAATATATTTAGTGAGACCTATTGCTAAAATAAGAAGGATAAATTTGAATAAAATACACTATAAAATTTCTTTTAGCACTTGCCACAAAGAGAATAATTTATTTCAAAGCAATTCAATGGCACCTAGGTGAATAGAGAATTCTGGTAAACTAGGCCTTTCCTGGGAAGGATGTTTGGAACTAAAACACAGCCTAGAGAGTCTGAGGGCTGTTAGAAAAAATCCAGTGATTGTCAATATAACAAGAATGCTTACATGGCTAGATACTTTCCGGACAATCCTCATTTGCTTGTATAAAAATGATGACCTGACAAACAGACTTTGTGTTGAGAATGAATCCCTTTAGGTTCAGCCGAAAAGTCTTAGTGAGACAATAGGGTAAATAATGACAAATAGGAAACCATGCCCCGTATTGGCTATAAAAAAAAAATTTCCCCTTCACCTGCTTTGTGAAACTTCTGTACTCTCCAGCATTTACTTCTCCTGCTACCAGGGGCAGCCTTCATGGGATTTTAGGAGTGTTTTTGTGTGTTTTTTTTGTGTTTTTTTTAGTTTATGGTTTTGACTACCGATGATTTAGGGCTATTGTAAGAGGATGCCCCAAACCTTCCTATTCTCTATAAACACTTCCTTTTTTGTCCATATGTAGTTCTACTTGTCTGTATGTATGATATATTCTCTGTTTATTCATAAATATACTTTCAATATTCTTTAATTATCTTTTATATGTAAATCGTGATACTTTACTCCCTTGAGTAGGGGCCATATTTAAATATCATATTTACTACTTGTGAAGTATTTGGTGTTCAGTACACTTTGTCTAGATGTCATGAGATAGAGATATGCCATTTGTCAATTTATCATTCATTCCACAAATCTTTATTCACTATCTATCATATAAGGTATACTGACTTACTGGTGAGGATATAAGATAGATGTGATCCTTTCTCTCAGAAACTTTAATTTTAAAGGTGGGTTGGGCAAGTAAGTAGACTACAGATATAAATCTTCTGAAAAAGAGGGCATTTTGGCAAATAACTCATAGTTGGGAATGAAGAGAACTATCCAGAGACAGTGTTCCCTAAGCAGTAATTTCCAGGACACTTAGGGTCAGAGAATAGAAGGTGGTGGGGGTAGAGTCTCAGGCATAGGGAAGAGTGTGCACAGGTCTCCTGCACTAGAGTGAACATGGACAGTTTAAGACCCACAAGAAGTTCGATGTGCTGGAGTGTGCATCCTGTAGTAATATGCCCAGTATTGTATTGCTCTTTAAATTTACCAAGCGCTTTCTCGTGCACATCGACCTTATTACTTACAAAACCCTCAGCTGATGCATAGGTAAGTAAGGTCAATAGGGACGAAGTACGTTCCTGGCTCAAAGTTGCAAAGGAGCCTCAACCTTCTCAGGCTGAGTTCACATTTCCTTCTATTAATAATTTATGCATTCTAATATATTGACATTCAATGTATATAAACTTTTAGATCATCCTGTTTCAAGAAATTTAGTTCTTTCTTTAATAGTTACCCGTTTTATCTGAGAAAATACTCTTTATTCATTCACATAAACGAGGGCTGTCTGTAAAAAAACCCAGCCAGAAATGCCTCTATTTTTTATTTTACATGGTTGGATACTTTTTGGACAGTCCTTGTATGTATATATGTATACCTATATGTGTATATGTATATAATATATATATATATGTGTGTATGTATATAATGTGTACCAATGTGTGTGTATATATATACATTTTTCTTTTAAGGGACTTTGAGACACTGAAGCTTCTGAAGAGACACCTAGAGAGATTAACTCAGAATTGATAATAATTGAAATCTAAATGTTAAAAAAGATCCTTTATTGGGCCATGAATCTCACAGAAAATACAGATTTAATGAATGTCAGGAAAGAGCAGCATTTGAGCAATTATTTAAAGGGGGAAGGGTTCTTTTACATTATAATTTAACAGCCTATCAGTTGTAGAGCTTTATTTAGCAAGTAATTTTCAACTACCTCTTTAGTTCTTTTTTTTAATCACATATTGACATTTAAACTATAAATAAGATAAACCTAAACTTTAAATGGAAAGCTCCGATTTTCACGCTTAAAAAAATACTAACTTAAGACAGTGAAATCTAGTGGAAAATACGTAGGCATTGAAATTTTTCTGCTTATGTGCCACAAGGAAATTACCTTCCTTAGGACTCAGTTTCCTGATCTGTGACTAAAATCTATCTTCTAAGGTTTTTGTGAATATTAAATAAGTTAGAAGTAACTATTTTATTTTCATATAAAGTCTAGTTACTGAATAATAATTTTTAATATTTATTCAGTTCCTACTGAATTACCTTTTATCTCCTTAAATACTAAAGAGAATTGAGACTATCACTATCAAGGCATTTTTTGAAGTGGAAATGTTATTCAAATGTATCTAGAATATAGCCTGACAAATGAAAAATACTAAAAGTTATTAGGCGAATGAGTTCACTATTAATATAAGTGCAAGCCAAAGATCTAAAAATTTAGAACATTGATTGGAAAGAAAGCATTGCGGGAAAGACTGATATGGGTAGCACAGAGATTTGCCACCTAGTTGTAAGAAGAAAAATCAGCAAAAACTTGAAAATAAAACAAAAGGACTGCTTGTGTTCTTGATGTCTTACTTGAGCATTGTTTAACAGCTCACCCAAGGATTATTTAATTTTCTAGGGTAATGTAGCTTTGTTTTATTATTTTCTATTGAACCTGGCCCAAACTCTTCGAAATTACATGTTTCCTTGCAGGTTTCTGTCTCATAGAGAAACAAATGGTTTCTGGTACAGATGCAAATAAAGAGATAACCCCACTGGTTGCAGTTTTAAAGCCCTTTTGAACATTAACCTGTCTTTCCTCTTAGCAAACCTGTTTCATCAGATTTTCTCTGACAGGCTATTTAACTTCTCTCAAATGCTGTAATATTAGAACTAGATTACCATCCTGCTGGTCCCCTCACTTGTGAAATGAATAAATCTTTGACACATATATTATACATTTTCAGAATGCTTTTAACATTTTTTTAAATTTAGTTTGTCAGTTTTAACTTAAATTTACCTACAATTGTGGGTTTCAAAGGACAAGTGGAGCAAAGAGAAAAGGATATTTAAAGGCTCAATTATTAAACACTCTTTCTTCATAAACAGGGTGAGTATAGACATGGAGCATTGCCTTGTTTGTAAGATTGGTTATATATACTTAGCAGAATGGTGGAATAAAAATTCTCTATTAAAAGAAATAACAATATACAGTTACTATGAGATAATAGCTCTTAGTACAAACTAGGCAAGGAGGAATATATGAATTGTTGTTTAAAACAGTGTAACTATTTTAGTTATTCTATGTAATGGGATGCATGCTGGATATTTACCTTTTGCTTTTATTTGTCCATTTGTTGTCCTTTGCTCCAGGCAGAGGGGCCAGAAAGTTCCTGTCTGGAAGGAATCATGGGGTTCTTTGGGCTACAGAATCTTGTAAGCATTTAGAATTCCTACTATCAGGAGGTGGCCAGGAAGTCATTGTTCAGGACGGAAGAATAACCTGATATTTTTGGATATAAAAGGTCTAAAAGAAGCAGCCTAATTTTTTTTTTTTGAGGAGATTCCAAGAAGGAAAGTATATGTATTTATTAGAATAGCTCTGGATTTGTAGGTATGTGATTACTTAGCTCACTGTGTATTAGGCTGCAGCCAAGACGAGGATGGTACACGAAGACCATCCAACTTGATGGACGTGTGTGAGTGGTGTGTCTGAGCTCACGGTTCTAACAGGAATCTAAGAATCGAAGCTTCACTTCGTTGCTTGCTCCATCTTTCAGACCAAGCACTACTCTGTGAGAAGTTCACCCTCTAGTGGTTGCATCAGGAGGCACATTCTAATTCCTCTAATAGCCTTTTTTTATGTCTGGGTTCAGGAACTCATTCTCTGGTCAGACTTAGTACAAGAACTGGGGATATGAAAAAGCGGAGTAATGGGGGAGAGTAGAGAAATGTACTTGTTGAATTTATTATGTAAGAGATAAGAATACTGGAAATGAATGGAAACTTTTAAGATAACAAAAATTTGTTCGAATGATGAATGAATGATAAATGAAAGATATGAATATGTGTGTGTGTGTGTGTGTGAGAGAGAGAGAGAGAGAGAGAGAGAGAGAAAGACAAAGAAAGACACTGTAGCTTTCTAGGTAAAATGATATTTAATAAGATAAAGTCTAGATTCTAGATCCTTGATTCAGGATATGTTTCATATTTATGACAGTAATATATTAGTATTAATTAGTATTAAAGGATGAGCAGAACCTTTGCACTTAATTTAAAAATTATATAAAAATATTAAGGACTGTATTAATTTTCTATTGATACTAATTTAGTGGCTTAACAGCACACATTTAATTATTTAAAATCTTACAGTGCTGGAGTAGATTGAAAGATGGTCCTGTCATAAAGAGATGACTCCAAGTACATTTTAGAATATCCTGCTAGGTATTTTGATAAGCCTAAAAGCACATATCAATATCTGTTTCTTTAGGTAAGTTAAGTGGGATTATTCTTTAACCATGTCATTAAATGTAGATCTGCATCATGATTTTTCATTGCTTTTCAGAGTTCCTTTGTATTATGTATCATTTAAATCTTATTGTCAGACATTTTACATTATTTTCATTTGTTAAAAATATATTGCAATAAAAATACTTTTATTAATATTTTTGCACAAAGTTGCTTTATAAATCTCCTGTTGATTTCCTTGGGATAAATTCTAGAAGTTGATTGAATGGTTACAGGTATCCATTTATATTTGTTCTTCTTTTCTCAAGGATATAAATGAATAACACAGTTACCAAGACTGGAGATTAGAGATCTTATTATGATAGCAGTGGATAATTTAAATTATACTGTACTGAAGAATAGTAAGAATGACTTTTCACATAAAATTTGAATGTTTATTATTCATGTTGTTGCATTGCACTCTAGTTAGTACTAATTGATTTACTTAATATGTTTAAATCTCACTTTCATTCTTTCCCTTGGGAGTTCATGGATCTGAGACTAATACGCAGGAGGATCCTAGCACAAGGAATAAAAATGAGCCACAAAAGATGATTCCCCTCTATTTTGAAAAAAAAAAAAATAGAACTGTAGCTAAGGCTCAGTTTATGGGTTTAGGTCATTAAGATCACCTTTTTGGGACTCGTTTGTCAAAGGATTGGGCTGAAGAGATAATTGATTTCTTTCTGGCTCTAACATTCTACCAGTCTTTAGTGGTCAGCACTAAATAAAAGGATGTTTTGATGTTGAAATTACTTACTGGTTTACATTATTTATTTGGGTATCCTCTTCAAAAAAGGCTTGTAGCAACTTATGATAAAAAATTGAATATAATAAGGCCAAGAATATCTATGTAAGAAAAATCAAATTATTGAAATTCTGTGCATCAGTTGTATTGGTAGAAAGGAAATTTGGACAGCTATATTACACAGCTGTCAAGCAGATTGTATGGAATAAAGGATACAAAATTCCCTGCACAATATGCATTCTATAGGTCCCATCCTATCCTCTCAAGCAAAAGCGGATAAACAGGGGAATATTGTAACAAGATTCTGGGAGAAGAACATGGCATAAAAATCGGCTCCAGATTTCTAGCATCTAGTAAGAAATGTGGTGGTAGATATAGCTGACTCTGCCTGTTAGCAAAATTCCAAAAGGGATGGGGATTTTCTGATTATGAATTCTTAGTGGATCTCCTCACAAGGATCTTTATACATAAACTTAAATAACCTAATACAATCCTATAAAATATGATTTTTATTTCTTTATAAAAAGTTCATTGCAGAGTTAAAAGAATCAAAATATAGCATCTTTCAGGAGCATTGAAAAACTATTCTAAATACATCTAATATTTTGAACCACCTATAACCAATAAGTCCTGGCAACTTTCCTAGGTAAATGACATTAATGTAATACATTTAAAGGTAAATTTGTCTGAGTAAAGAACTTTAAACATGTTGATGATCTATGAATGATTAATCTGGCTTCTAAGGACCAAGACTTAGTCTAAGGTTAAACCAAATATAAAATACAGAGAATATCTTAAGGCGATAAAATTTTTACTGCAGCATTTTTCATAGGTAAGCATTAGATATGATATATATATATATATATATATATATATATAAATAATATGATATACGAGGGCTGTCCAGAAAGTATCCAGCTATGTAACTATTGTTATATTGAAAATAGCTGGATTTTTTCTGGACAGCCCTCATTCACATATACGTATTTGACACAATTAAATTTTTAAAACTGTGCTAAAATGCACATCACATAAAATTTATCATCTTAACCATTTTTAAGTATAAAGTTCTATTGTCAAGTATGTTCATTTTGTTGTGCAACTAATGTCCATAACTCATGTCTTAAATTATATACCCATTAGACAACTGTACTCCATTTGCTCTTCCCTCTGTCTCATGGAAACCAACATTCTATTTTTTTTAAGATTTATTTTATTGTTTTTGACAGAGACAGAGTGAAACAGAGACAGAGAGAGACAGAGAGAAGGGGGAGGGCCCAGAGCAGTCTCCATAGTATTACGTCATCAGTTGGTATGACTTTGTTCCACACAGGTGGGTGGGGGTGGGGGGCCATGCAGGGTGGGAACTTGGCAGGGGGCCTCCTGCATGGGAGGCACACCCCCTCAAGCCAGGGGCTGAACTGGGGGGTGAGAACTGAACCGGGGGCCTCCCACATGGGAAGCACATGGGAAGCCTCCCACATGGTTCAGCATATGGGTCTGCACGGGCTAGAGCCAGGATTTGATTCTTGGTTCCCCGGGCTGCAAAGTGAGTGCTTAACCTGCTGAGCCATCCTAGCTTCCCTCAACATTCTATTTTATCTCTGTGAATTTGATTACTCTAAGTACTTAATATAAGTGGGATCACAAAGTATTTGCCTTTTTGTGACTGGCTTATTTCACTTAGCAAATGTCCTTAAGATTTATCCATGTTGTAGCATGTATCAGAGTTTCCTTTCTTTTTAAGGCTGAATTATATGAGGACTGTCCAGAAAGTATCCAGTCACATAATATGAAAAATAAAGGCATTCATGGCTTTATTTTTTCTTGTCAGTGCTCAGATTCCATTGCATATACATACTCATACTGCATTTTGTCTATCCATTCATTCATCCTTTGATATACCCTTGGGTTGCTTCCAATTTTGGTTATTATGAATAGTGCTGCTATGGACATTGGTGTATAGATATCTCTTCAAGCCCCTGCTTTCAATTGCTGGACCATATGGCAATTCTATTTAAAATTTTTTTAAAGGAACAGCAATTCTGTTTTCCATAGCTTCTGCAGTATTTTACATTCCCAACAATAATGCACAAGGGTTCCCATTTCTCCACATGCTCATCACATTATTTTCTTTTTTGGATAGTAGCAATCTTAATGGGTCTTAGGTGGTATCTCTTTATGATTTTGATTTGCTTTTCCATAATGATTAGTGGTATTGAGTGTTTTTTCATTTGCTTATTGGCCAATTTATATATATTCGTTGGAGAAATGTCTATACAAGTGCTATGCTCATTTTTAAATTGGGTTTGGTTATTTTTTTGTGGCTGATTTGTAGGTGTTCTTTATTTATTTGGTGATTTTTCAGATATAAGATTTGTCAATACTTTCTCACATTCCACAGGTTGCCTTTTCACTCTGTTGATCATGTCTCTTAATGAACAGAAGTTTTAAATTTTAATGTAGGTCAGTTTATCTATTTTTACTTTTATTCTTACCTGACATAATTTATATATACATTACAATGATAGTTATGAATAATGTATAACTTACAAATATAACTGTGTTACCTGAAAACAGGGCAAACATTATGTATAGGAAATTCCTAATAAAACATGAGAGGCTACTGGGTAATTTTAAGTGACACACTTGTAAACTCAATACTTAGTTCTAATAGATACAATGTTATATACACTGTCCTTAAGTTCTAAAAGGTCATTTCACACCATATAAGTATTTTGATCATAAAATAAATCAAACAGAAATATATGCTTTTTTATTGTTAAATTTATTAGGGTTACATTGATTAGAAAAAATTACATAGGTTTCAGGTACACAACTCTGCAGTACTTTGTCTATATGTGACAATGCTTTTAAAAAGACAAAATAACTATACATTACCAAGTACTTAAATTTCAAGACACATTTTATTTATATTTTGTTTGCATTAAGTTATTTAAGGCTTTTTAAAATATTAGGAAGTTTGTATTAAAGATGACCATTTCTTTTCTTACTTCTCTCTGTAGTGGACAAGCAATTCTTTATTTTGCTAGGAAACTGTACTGTATTCAAATGTTACCTCAAATTTATTCATGCATCTATTCAGTTATTTTTTTTAGCTATTTTTTTGTTGTGGTTGTTCACTGTGGTTACAGTGGTGAACAAGAAAGTGTGTCTGTCCTCATGGAGCATACATTCTATTAGGGAAAGATAGATATTATACAAGGGAAGTTCATAAACAAATGATATAATGTCAAAGAATGAAAGATTCAGAGAAGAGAACAAAATAGGAATTGGATAAAAACAATAGAGAGCTATGCTCTTGGGCACTAACGTTGTTTATCTTATGTGCATTTGTACCTAAGGCAATATTAGAAAATTTTATCTTAGCTAAAAAGTATAGTCTTCATCACTAGTTCATTTTTATCTTCAACAATTCTTTAGTCTTCCATTTGAATAACAATTTTAGTGCTAAGCTTTTTGAATCCAACACTCCAAATGTGAAAGCATCTAAGTTCTAGGATGTGTGGGGTGTTTGTCATGGTTTTGGTGATACTTGCTAGTGCATGATGCAAAGTCTTCATAATCCTGACCAAATTCAGGACAGGATTTCTACAGAATTCCTCTGTGATGGAACTGTGACTGAACTATGATCTAGGTCCCCTGAGTCCTCTTGGTCAGCGAAAACCTTTGTGGTGTCAGTGTCACCAAGCTGTTTTAAATTGTCTAGCTTAGAGGAATATTACTTCACACATTGGGTCCTGGAAAAATAGCATAAAAATATTCTCAGCAGCACAACAGCTTTCAATGCATCCCTGACTACATTGGTCTTGCTTTCTTAATTTGTTTCACGTGTCTTTTTCCTTGCCTTGGAAGAGATGTGCTCCCTGGAATGGGACAGTTTAATCTCACAGGGACATGGTTTTATCTTTCTTTCTTAATTCATGATGACTCAAATTATTAAGAATCAATTTCACAAATAAAAGATTTCATTGACTTTTTGGAGAATGTTAGTGATATGGGCCAGGCATTGTGTTACCCATTGCAAAAGAAATTCAAGCAATTTTACCTTTCTAGAAAAAAATCTACAATAGTACTGGTAAATTGAGAAATAAATGTTGTTTTCATTGTGTAGACATGTTGTAGATGAGACTCCTGAGTCCCAATATGGAATGTGTACCTAAGTAACAATGTTTCAGCAATGGTAAATGCGAGCTTTGGTTAGTATTGCAACATTAAATTTAATTTAAAAACCTGTAACTATAGAGTCACAAATGAAGCTGTTAAAAGGCAGATATTCTCTATATTAGTAAACCATCAGCTCAAAAAATCTGCACACATAAGGTATTTATAATCTCAGATTCCCAAGGGAAAAAGTGGTATCTTTTCATTCTCCCCCAAAAGATTTCTTTAGCTTATTAAAGAAAACACATACCTGACTCATTAAGAAGTAAATGCCATAAAGCAGCATACTTGGAAGATGCAAATCAGAGAGAAATATCCTTAGGTCCTAAATTATATGGAAGCAGATTGCAAACATATTGTTTGGAAAACTAGAAACAGGGAGAAAGGATAGTTCTATTTGATCTTTTTCAAATTGAATGTAATTCACGTTTTACCTTCATTGAAAGGAGCAAAAGTATGTTTTTCTCCTGTTGTAATTTTTCAGCATGTTGAAAAAACGAACTACTAGAAAATTAGAATTGACAGGAACTATAGAGCTCATCTCAACTTTCTCACTTAATAGGCACATAGAAGCTCAGCCATGAAGTGAGTTACCCACGGCCACACAGCCACCTCAACGTTCAATCTGGAGTTCTTCCATTGCCTACTCTTTGGGTCTGTGGGCTCATTTTTCAGCTGTTGGGGAAGCGAGGCTACACTCTCCCACTTCTCAGCGAGTTTCAAGAAGGGTGATGTGACATGAAAGTTATCTTTTCACTGCCTCTGTAGAGAAGTGAACAATTTCTGTTTGTTCTGGATGTCCTTTATTTTAATGTGAAATGTATAATACTTTGAACTCTTTTATATTTTGTTTTATATTCTGTTCTTACTCATATATACAAATTGTTACCAAGCTCAAAGAATTTAAAGCTTTCCTGTCACAAAAATGAAAGCTGACAGACAGTTAAGATACATTTTTTTTCCTTTTTTCTTTTTACGAGCAGCTTATTGCTCTACAGGTCAATTGTCAGGAATGTTTATGTAGCTGAGGTTGTCTTTCTGAGCTGAGACAAAAACAAATGGCTAATTGAGAAGTCAGTGCGCATGAGTTCACCACTCTGCAGTCAAACAGGGTGATCAAAGGCTCTGCAGCGTTTTTTCCTGGTTCAGGCTGCACGCATCCTGCCTGAACACATGATTCTCAGCATTTGTATTTTAAATATTTGGGGACTAAAAGGCCACACAAACATTGCCTGAGCCCTTATTACCATCAAAGTGGAGGCAAAAGAGCATGTCTAATGATTTTAGAATCAGTCTTGACATTTTTTGTGACTTTGAAGATTTGTAGAAGGTTTAAGTGTTAGTAGTACTTTGGAATCTCACTCAAATCTTTGTGAATGAATGAATGAGTGAACAAAATACACATACATGTTATTATACACATTTTATTTTAGTGAAACTGCTAAGCAAAACTGGCTGTATATTGTGCTTAGAGGAGGTAGAAAGTGTAACAGATGTGTTGCATGCTACAACTACAATCTGAGAACTGATTGTAATTTAATTTTCACCTTTTCTGACCTTTTAGTTGCAGGTTTACAGGTTGAGGTTGTTGGCCTGTGAACAAACTTTTGTTTTCAGGCTGTGCTGCAATAAAACTCATTTAGTCATCATCACCACCAATCACACTGCTACCAAACATTAGTTGTTTGAGAACTACTACATGTGGGCATAGTATAAGCTACATGAACTTATCTTTCTTTAGACTCTAGTGACTGCAGTTGGCTAAGTTGCCATAGTCTTGTGAACTGTTTCCATTAAACAACAGACAGGCAGACACACAGCCATTTAGCAAGCAGTTTTTTTTTTCTGTTTTATTTTTTTGTTCGTTTGTTTTTTGTTAAATTTATTGAGGTGACATTGGTTAGTAAAAATTACATAGGTTCCAGGTATAGAATTGTATAGTACTGCATCTATGTGTTAATACGCAGTTATTTTGAACACCTTGTATTTGTCAAGTGCTTATAGACACTGGGAATATACACTATTGAATGTTATTATGGAACCTGCTTTCATGGAGCTCAAGAGGATATAAACTACTGAAATAATTTTAAAGTGATATGCACTCTAAATCAGTGCAATCTGAAAATTATCCCCAAGGAGAAGACATTTAAACTGAGTCTGCAGGGTGTAGGGAGCCGTAATGTGACTATTTGGGAGAAATCTTGCCAGGAAGTTGAAATAAGAAGGGAAAAGCTCTCCACAGCAATAAGCTAGAAGTATCTGAGGAACGTAAAGAAGGCCTAAGTGGTGGGAACATTGGAAACAATAAGTGGGTTGAAGAAAAGGAGGCCAGAGAGAAACAGAAGGGGTGGTGAGATTGCATTGCGTAGAGAACTGATAGGGATCGGGGCTGGGACGTCACAGGGCTTTAAGCTGGAGGCAGGTGCTGGGGGTGAGGTGGATTTGGTTTTAGAACTCTAAGGAATGGATTGATTGAAAAGGAGAGAACAATGAGTGTTTCATGAGAAAAGGGGTGTGTATGCATTTTATTCATCACTGTATCCTCATCCCTGGGACAGTGCTTAGAATAAGATAGGTGCTCAATAAATATGTATTGAATATACAAAGAATTGTCTGGTTATATTCCTATGCTTGTTATAGATTATAGTAATTATTCCCCCCCACCCCCCAGAATTCCTCTATCAACTTATTACTTATCTTTCTAGAAGATAGCTTTATTTACAAGGAAATTAATAATTCGTTTTTTGGTAATTCGTCTGCATATCTGATATATACAAATTGGACATCTCTGGAAGCCCAGGAAAGGCCCTGTGCTTTTTATACTCTCAAACAGGCTGTAAATGATGTTCTATATCTTTTTTGTAAAACAAAACAAAACTAAACTGTGTACCTAGTGAGTTTTTCCTCACAAAAACTTTTTTCTTTTTTGTTGATTTACCTCAGCCACCAGAAACATCCCTATCAGTTCTTTATGCATTTACCTCTGTTTTATTTGCTCATTTGCTCTTTTATTGTTTTACTTGATTTTGTATCAGGGTGTTTATATTGTACTTCTTTGCCTTGCCTCACCTCTGGAGATATATTTTAGATTTCTAGAGTAGGGCATTTCTTCCTTTATTTGTCAAACAAAGGTGCTTATTGCTCAAGCAATAATTGTATGCCTCACCTGGGGCCATGACTACACATCTCATGACAAAACTGAAACATTTATAGAGATATTACCTCAGAGCATTCCTAAATGAGTGCCCTTATCTTCCCTGGAAGTATTTCAGTAGCTTTTCAATTTACTTCATTGTCTGTACTTTCTTCTCACTCTAATTCATCCTCCAGTTAAAATCCCTATTTCCTAAAACACTGGCTTGTTGATGTCCCTTTCTCATTTCAAAACCTTTTCCGGATTATATTTTAGTTACAGAATAAATTCTGGTCACAATAATGAACAATTTGAGGTTTCTTACCGTGTGACACTACCTATCATATCAGCTTCTTTCTTTGTTTCCCCACCAGTTTGTCCAGCCTGCAGGCCGTGTGCTGCATGAGGCCCAGCATCGCTTTGACTGGCAAACTTTCTTAAAACATTATGAGATTTTTTTTGCAATTTATTTATTTATTTACAATTTATTTTATTGTTTTAGTAGCAAGTGAGAGAAAGAGAAAGAGAGAAGGTGAGAGCAGTCTCCACAGTTGCACATCATCAGTTGTGACATGGTTTCATTCCACACAGGTGAATGCGGGACTGGAAATGAACCAGGGGCTTCCCACATGGGCGGCAAGAACCATTACTGCAGAGTCATCTCACCAGTTGTGCTGCAGTT